>JAULBX010014314.1:23194-95741 GCA_032358255.1 Heterotrichella gracilis | reverse complement strand
CCCCCCCCGCCGTGTACAGCAGCAGGCCCCAGCAGAACCCCCTCCCCTCCCACCCCCATCCACCCCCCACTCCCCACTCCTCACCAGCACCAGCTCCACCCCTTCCCTGTACAGCTGGTTGGCCTGGCAGAATCCGCACAGCCTGCCTGTAGTAAACACATCAAAGCCAAGGCCATGGCGGGACATGGTGTGCAGGACGGGCACAGCCTGCATGGAGAGGTGGGAATGAGGATTTAGGGTTTGGAATCAAAAGTTTAGGGTTTGAAATTAAGGGTTCTGGGTAAAGGCAAGTGCAGCTTGCATGGAGAACCCTGTAGCAAGGCAGCCTGCCCCAGGTAGTGATCCCATCAGCAGTCATGTAAGTCTACTGCCCAAACACCACCCACAGCCTGATACCCCACCCACCGCCACCCCCCGCTGGCCACCAACGCACCCCACCCCACTCCCCCACCCACCTTTTCAAAGCTCCCCTGCTTGAGGCACGCGTTGAGCACCGCCTGGTACACCACATTATTTGGGGGCACACCCTCGGCACCCATGTCCTCGAGCGCCTACAGGCACACACACACACAACGACTCAGGAAGGCGCATCAGCCAGCAGCGACTTGAGGGAGTGCAGGGGTTATGGTTTGGGTTTCTCACCCGACGCTAAGGCCCTAAAGTCGTTGCTCACATGTCAAAACCCTCTGCACCCTGACACGCTAGAGCCTGCCATGCCCCACACTCCCAAACCCTGCACAAGGGTTACACACCAATCCAACCCCCCCCATTCCCCCCTTCCAGCCCCACCCCCACCACATGCAGCGCCAGGTCTGGCTGCCCCCACTTCTCAAGCGATGCCACCAGCGCCCTGTATGTGGAAGGGTGGCAAACTACCCCCATGGGGCCCCACCACAAGCCTTCCAATCCCATGCACGTCAGTTTCCCCCCCACATGCACCCCACACACACACACCACCCCGCACCACCCACCCCTACCACACCCACCTGCAGTGCCAGGTCAAGCTGCCCCCATTTTTCCAGCGACGCCACCAGTGCCCTGTAGGTGAAAGAGTTGCGCGCCACCCCCTCCGCCCCCATGCGCTGAAAGGCGGCCAGTGCATCCTCCCACCTGCCCCCCTTCTCGTGGGCCATGATCACCATAGTGTGGGCCATGGTGTCGGGGGTCAGATTGGCGCGGCGCAGCTCCTGCACAGTGTGGGGAGAAGGTTTGGTGGGTGTGGTGATTGAGATACGTGTCAGTGGGGTAAAGAGACGGGGTTTGGGTGGTTGTCTCGAAGTGTACAGTAACTGGGTGTGATTACATGGGTAAGGGGGGCGTGACTACCATGGTGCGGGGGGTAAGAGATGCCCGGCGCAGCTCCTGAACAAGGGAGATTGGGTGTGGTTTGTGTGGGAGTTGGGGGGGTTTGTGTGGGGATTCGGGGCGGGGCAGGGGACTCTATTGGTGTCCTTAGACCGCGTCCCCATAGCATACGTGTGGCTCCGCAGAATGGCGGTCAGACCGCACACAAACCCCACCCCTCACCCCTCACACCAACCCCCCACATCATGCACCACCCCATGGCGCCCACCTCACCGCCAACCCACCCACACACCCACCTCAAACAGGTCCAGCGTCTGGTCCACAAACCCCGCCTTGGCCGCGGCGCCCATGGCGTGCGTGTAGCTCTGTAGGGTGGCCACCAAGCCACATGCCTGCAGGCGCCTCAGCAACACAAGTGCGGCCCGCCCGTCCGATCGGTGCTCCGCCACTGCCATGAGCGCGTGGAAGCAGGTGAGGTTGCGTGCGGGGTAGCCCTTGCCGCACCCCTCGATGATGTCGAAGATGGCCACGGCTACCTCCACGCCGCCCTGTGGTAAAATAACAATTAACACTGATTATTAAAAGTATTTTTATGTATATATAAACAACACACAGAACTAAGTAAATCTTTAGGGTGGGAGGGGATGACGGGGCGAGGTAGTGAGGGGTGCATGGGTCGGTTGGGGGGGTAAAAGGTGTGTGTGGTGGGGTAACTGCACAACTTTGGCCAGCTTGTCGGGCCCAGAATGCAGCCTTCCATAAGAAACATTCGGAAGCCATTGGTGGCGTCCCGTGTTAGGAATGCCCTAGCGGAGACCCTCCCACCCCCACCATAACAGCAACGAACAAGATGCAGCTGCCCCAGGTCCTAAACTCTAAAACCTACGCACCAGGTACCCCAGCTCCTAATCCCTAAAACCCTAAAACCCTAAAACCCTACGCACCAGCTTCCCCAGCTCCTTCACCAGCTTGGCCAGCTCGTCCGGCCCGCAGCGCAGCGCCGGCCGGGAGCTGTAGCTGGCATCCTGCGTCAGGAACGCCATGGCCCCATCCTGCATGATATTATTGAACTGCAGGGGGAGCGAGGCGTCCGCAGGGGGGGGAAGCATGGCTACCAGGTCGGCTGCCAGCTGTGCCCCGCTCTCTGTGTCTGGATCGTGCACTAGGAGGCGCTGCATGATGTTGAGTGCTAGCTGGCGGAGCTGCCTGGTGGTCTGAAGGGGAGGGGAAGAAGGTTGGTGCAGGGGAGTGGGAGGAGTGTTTAGCAATTAGAAATCCAGGGTCAGGTTTTTCTAGGGTCGGTGTTAGGGTCAAGGGTTTATGGTTCGTCGCTAGCAAAGGCCTTCTCTCTGTGTCTGGGTCGTGCACCAGCAGTCGCTGCATGATGTTGAGCGCAAGCTGGCGGAGCTGGCGGGTGGTCTGGAGAGGGAGGAAGGGAGAAGATTGGGGGAGGAGGAATGGGAGGAATCTTAGGGGCTAGGATGGGACCGGGTTAGGGTTTCGGGTTTCAGGGTTTTATTCTAGCTGGGCCCTGATCTCTGTGCGCAAGTTCATCACCAGTGCAGTGTACCCTTTAGGCCAAGCGACTCCCGGGAGGAACGCCTTCCACGCACACACACACTGTGCTTGTGCATTGACGTCTGTTCCCTCGTGGTCGATCCCCCTAAACCCTAAACCTTAAAACCCTCCTTCCCCTCTCCAAGCATCCCCGGCCCCCGCCACCCATCCCCCACACACCTGCGGCGAGAGGCTCTCCGCCTCCTTGGCAGAATACATCTGCTCAGGCATCTGGCTAGGCGAATCCTTGCCCCCCATGAACTGAACGGGGGTCGAGCGGTTGTGCGCAGCCTGTTGCTGCCTGACTGTCATGGCACCACCACCACCACCACCACCACCGCCGCCGCCGCCGGGGCCCGCAGCCTCCCTGCCGCTCTTCTGAGGCTTGACCACAGGGGTGGTGGGGGGTGGGGGGGGTGGGGGCCGGACTGGCCGCGCCTGGAGGGTGGTGGCGACGGCGTTCTCAACCTCCCGCACTGTGGGGCTGGATGGGGGCGGGTGGAGGTCGACATCGGTATCCCTAGAGCTTGCATCCAGGTGTGCTGCGCCGCCCGTGCCTGCATCGGCATTGGCATGGTTGAGCATGGCGATGGTGCATTGCAATGCCACCGGGAATGAATTCATTATATGCACTGCGAAGTGGCACACCTGCATTGAATTGAATATTCCTTTGCTCTGCATTTGCATTTGAGGAGGACGCAAGTGTGCGCAATACCTGATTCCCTCTGCAGATGCTGTTTTTGACTGCACGGGGAGGGTATAGTGCACCATGGGGCTGAGGTTATACCCATTCATGGTAGTACATACCCGCTGCTTCCGTGCTGTCACCTAGCTGCTCATTGGCAGTGCGGAGCAGGTGGGGCGCGCGCGGCAGTAGGGTTTTCCTGGAGGGTTTCCTGTGCTGGTGGAGCAGCGGGATGCGCTGGGGGGGTGAGAGCGCTGAGGCATGGGGGCCTGAGCGCTCAGACTTGCTGGCTGCAATGCAGCTGCTGCCCGATACATGCAGGTACACAGTTGCGCCTTGGTGGCATGCTATGTGTCCTGCGGGGGTGGGAAGGGGCGATGAAGTGGGCCAAGCATGGTGTGGTTTGGGGGATAGCTGTGAGTTATACACGGATAGAGCTGGAAGGAGTGGAATACAAGGGGACTATAAAGCAGCAGCTTATGGTTAGTTTGTGTGGAGAGTGTGTGTGACATGATTGGGGTTGCCCTTGCCTGGCATCGTGGCACTGTTGGTGGGTGGGTGTGGTTCTTCAGGTTACCATGCCCAACTCGTCACCCCAACACCCTTAAAAGTCCTTTCTCTCAATGCACAAAGAAGCAATATGGTACTGAAAGTAACTGCTGCTATATTAGCGACGTACTATCTTCAAAAAATAGGGCATTTTGTACCAGTGTTTTAGGGGTCTGTGTGGTGGTCAGGTGCATGCATGCACTTCACAGGGTTGCGGAGAGCAACAAAAGGACACCCATGCACACACGGAGTATCACATGATGGGCTTCCCTTATTGAGAATAAAGAGCAAATGGTTCTGCATGTTGGGCGACGTGCATTTTTTGCCAATTCCCAAGTTCAAACAGCGGCCCACAAGACCGGACGGCCGCCTAGCTTTGCCACCTTTCGTTTGTTCCCATGGGTTCGAAAGCAAAGAATTCTCCTTCCTGTACGCATGCATGAACGTTGCGCACTTGGAAAACGCGTCTGCTTTGAGGGTCCGTTGTGTACAATATAACCGGTTATGCGAATGATCCCCCGCATCTTTCCGGCATTACCTCATCGCCCATCAAAGTGGTCCACCTGAATATCGTCTCCCGTTCTGCCTCCCGAAGCCTGCAATTGAGCGTCACATATACATGCGAGTCTTGGGTTTAATAGTGTTTGCCTCTTTCATATCTACCTTTCGGGGCTATGGTGATGAGGGTGGCGCTGTTGCACATCATCTGGCAACCCCATCCTTACTGTCGGAAATTGCTTCTCGTTTCTCCAACCCCTTTGGGTTTTTGGTGAGAACTCTGTTTCAAGCGTACTCGTACTTTGTTGCACAGTAAGGTGAGCTGCCGAAAGCTTGGCACGACACTCCTTCCTCCATCCGTTTGGACCCTAGGAGACTTATTCCGGGTCTCCCAGTTCGTGGGTGCAGCACTCATATTCTTTAGCTCTTCTGCAGAACAGCTGCCACTAGTTTTAGCAGATAGGGCGCGGTGGTTGAGTTGATGTCGACGCCGTTGGCCAACGGTGCGTCCACCAGTGCCACATTGGCTGGTGGAGTGATCCAGCATGGCCAGGTGGATGCTCCCAGCCCCGCGGTCCCTGCCCACGAGCCACAGTCTGTTGACCCTCAACTAACAGATCCCAACGAGGGTAAGGAGGATGAAGTGGTTAAGGTTGCGCACTGTGCGATGTTGTCTCCCATGCTGTCCACTGTGCAACGACACAGTGGGTGCTGAGACTTGTTTCCTCTTGAGTGTTTCCTCCTAGTGACTATTTCCCTTGCTTGGCAAGAAACTCATACCAATATTACAGAGTGCTACCTCGAGCTGGGCGTGATGCCTCAAGAGTGCTAGTTTAGAGTGACCAAGTTGTTGGGAATGGTATTCTATTGAGTGTGCACTACAGGCACAAACCGGCTTTCCTGTGAGTGACCATGTGTATCCATCACAGCAGGCAAGGCGCACAAGAAGCGCAGGGTGCCGCAGAGCATGCTAAGCTTCGGGGAGGAGCTGCAGGAGGAGGAGGAACAGGTGACGCGCCGTGGGGCTGGGGGCTGGCAGGGTGACTTCATGGATGCAGCCTACTGCGCTCTGTACCCTAAACCCTACATATAACTGTTTGTGTAGGGTTTCCCCAAATATGGCCTGCAGCAGCGGCGGTGAGGGTGGTGCCGCCGTGCCGAGCTCTGTACCCTTGATATCAGAAGCCCTTGTTTGTGCAGGTCTTCCCCGAGCACGGCCTGCGGGAGGCCACCGCCAAACGGTTTCAGCAGGAGCGAGTCCTGGCCGCACACCAGCCCCACATCCACGATGCTGCCCACTTGCCCACCGGCTCCCTGGCCACGCAGTATGAGGCAGCTGGGGAACCCTCCCGGCTCGCTGAGGGGAAAGCAGCCAAGGAGCTCGGGCATATCGTGTTTGGGGTGTCAACTGCCCGAGGTAAGTTTGTGGTTCAGCGCCTGTGAAACATTCTCGCGTACAAACACTGTCCTCCGGGGCTGTCAGCACCAAACACCGCATGGGCCCTCACCACTGGTTGGCACAGTGCATACTTGCACCCACACATGCTAGCGTACAAGTTGTGAGTGCAGAGGTTCATCCATGGACTTCTCTGCAGGCGCCAGACCCTACATGCGCAATGCATACTGCACCCCGTCGTCACCCATGCGATTTTCACCTGCAGGCGCCAGACCCTACATGGAGGACCGGCACTGCATCGTGTCGGACTTCCACCCCCTGGGCATGAGCAGCGCGGTGGCCAATGACGGCGTGTTCCGCAGTTTTGCAGCTTTATACGACGGGCACAATGGGGTGAAGAGCGCTGACCAGGCCACTGCGCGGCTGCACGTCATGCTGGCTGCGGAGCCCGCCCTAAGGGTCTGCACAGGTGGGTCTGCGAGCAGACATCCTAGCGGTGAAACCCTAGACCCTGAACCTCAAAACCCGCATCCTTGCGCGCTGCGACTGTGCACAGGTGGGCTGCGCTCACACACACCCTAAGGCTGGATTCATAAACCCTGAACCCATATCCTTGCGCCCTGCGGGACTGCACAGGTGGGCTGCATGCACACACACCCTGATGTTAAAAACCCCAAATCCTGAACCCCAAACAAAACCCTGAACCCTTATCCGTGCCCTTGGAATGACAGCATGCCAATCAGTACCCACCCGGGGCGAACGCCAACAAGGATCCCATGCATCATAACAATTGTGTAAGCAGTAAGCAGTACATACAAAGAAAGGAACTCATAAAACCTTTCATCGATCAACTAAAGATCACAATTCGTTTTAATAAAAGTGTATGTCATTCTGATCCTTGCAGGTGAGGAGGGCCCCCTCTCTGCCGAGTCCCACGAGTTTGCCTCCATGACCGCGGCGCTGAAGCAGGTGTTTCACGCCGTTGACAAGGAGATCATCGACCGGTGCAAGGCGGAGGGGGCGCGGGACGGGGCCACCGCGCTGGTGGCGCTGCGCATAGGTGGGGTGTAGGGTGTAGGTTTTAACACAAGGGAAGCTTGGCGCTGGTGGTGCTATGCATAGATAGGACGCAGGGTTTAAAGTGTAGGGCGTATGCACAGGGAACCACGGCGCTGGTGGCGCTGTGCATAGGTAGTCTGTAGGGTTTGAATATAGGGTTTAGGGTTTTGTGGACAGGGTTCCATGGTGTTGGTGGCGCTGCCCATAGGTGGCGTTTAGGGTGTGGGGTTTTATGCACAGGGAAGCAGGGTGTTGGTGGGGCACCTAGAAGCTAGTGTACAGCTCAGCGATGCGCCAATCATGGTCCTCTGGGTTGATGTCATATTGCTACGTGGCATGCCCAGCATTTGCCCCTCCCAGGCAGCAGGCAACAGCCGCGCACTCCTTTTCAGCTGTGCAATACCCACTCGCTACATGTCATTTGGCTGGCTGACATGCACTGCATGTGCCCCTCCCAGGCAGCGTGCTGTCGCGCATGCGAGCAACAGCTCCGCACTCCTGTGCAGCTATGCAATACCCACTTGCTCAAGAGTTCGCGCAAAGCTTTTCATCATTTGGTTACTGCTGCTTAGCGATGCGCCGATTATCGTCCTAGGAGGGGATGCTATGACGCTGACTGACATGCCCTGCATGTGCCCTTTTTCAGGCAGCGTGCTGTACACGGCGCATGCGGGCGACAGCCGTGCGGTGCTGTGCCGAGCGGGCACCGCCCTGCGCCTGACCGAGGACCACAAGCCTGACCTGCCCAAGGAGAAGCAGCGCGTGGAGGCGCTGGGGGGGCGCGTGGAGTTCCAGCGGTGCTGGCGGGTCATCTGCGAGGCCAGGCACGACGCTAAACCCTAACCCTCAGAAAAGGTTGAACCCCAACAAAGGATCATACCACAGCGCTGCTGGCGGGTCATGTGCGAGGCCAGGCACGCCACTAGACCCTTAACCCTACACCTTGAACCCTAAACGAATCATCTGCGAGGCCAGGCACGCCCTGAACCCAGAAACTAACCCAGGGGCTTAATCCCGAGGAAAGGTGGAACCCCCACAAAAGATCTGACCGTAACGCGGCAAGCAAGGAGGGCTGCATACTTTACCCAATGCCCTTGTCTTTGCTGACAAGGTTCCTCTCCCTTAGCCAATGCGCCTGTTCATCGACAGACTGCGTAGCTATCAGTAGCTATGCGATCTACTTATACGGTATTCTTATATGTTATTTCACTGTCTTAGGCACGACCGCCCTGCCAGCGGCCTGGCCATCGCCCGCTCCCTAGGCGATCTTGACTTCAAGGAGCCATGGCGATTTGTGGAGTGCGACCCAGACGTGAACCGGGTTCGGCTGCAGGTATGCGCACGGGTTCAAGAGGTTATGTCTGCACTATATTACATGCATTACATTACATGCTTGGCCCCAGAGGGATGCATCCATGGAAAATAGCCAAACGCCATGCACTCCAACTATATTACATGCAAAGTTGTTTATTGTTTATTTCAATTAACAAATAATATGTTCAACTCTGTGGCCATCTCCAAGGTGGATGCCCTTCTCTTTGTCAGCTCAATATATTTTACTGTTCCTCCACCACAATGACATGGTATATGCTGTTGACTTGCATACGTAAATACGTAGCAAAACTAAAAAAATATTCAGTTTTTGTTTGGCGGCTGCAGGCGCATGACTCCTTTGCCATCCTGGGCAGCGACGGCGTGTGGGACGTGCTGTCTGATTCCGAGGCTGTGGAAGTGGCGCAGCAGGCCATCCAGTGCCACCCGCTGGCTGCCCGGGGCCCCAGTGAGGAGGTGGGGCGGGCTGCGGCTGAGGCGGTGGTGCAGGCATCGCTGCATCGAGGCACGGTGGATAACGTGACCGTCATCGTCATGATGTTCAACTGGGACTGAAGGTGGGGGGGGGGAGAATTCCGCCGCAGGAGTCTTTGCGCGTAGCAGGGGGGGTAACGTTGCGTGATGCAGTCCCTTGGGGCATGGGGCACTATGACCGTTGGCGGCACGCGTTCGAATCAGTGATTTCCGATGGACTGAGGGGTGGAGGAAGGGTGCTGAGCCATGTTCCGTGCTTCCATGCCAACTTACATTCAGCCTTAGTATTGTGACCGTAGCCAGCATGGTGTCTGTATGGGTTGAGGGAAGGGTGCAGATGGATTTTTAGTAAATAACACGATGGCACTATCGCTGATGTAGAATGAAGCCATCCTGGTGGTGCTGGTCAGCCGTGCCCATTGTCAACATTTTTTCACGAACTGCACTGGGATGAGGGGTGGGGGTGGGTTGGACGGTTTTGTTGTGGGTTGGGGGGTGGGGGTGCCAAAGTAGCCACATCGAGGAGGGCCCACTGGAAGTGCTGGACATACAGATTGAACCTGCTCTTGGGTAGTTCTCTTTGTAACAATGTGGAAAATCTCTTTTTGGCGTTTGGCAGTTGCTAGGCACTGCTTGTCCAGAGTGACTGGAGGGTTCAGTAGGTACCAAGAACATAGAGCGAAGATGCATGCATGCATGCACCCATGTCGTGTTAACATAGTGGCCAAGTGGGCGGCACTTTTCCACGAAGGAAAGTTACTCAAAGGTTTGAGCGCCAACGACGCCAACAACGTCCCTCGTCCTATTCCAGTCCCCCTGTCACCACCGTGACACCATACTTAGCACTGCACAGCCGTACTGTAAACAGACTGCGGCGAGCAATTCAGGAACGTTTTCTGTAGTGAGTTTTACCCTAAGTAGCTCTGCACGGGCCAAGTGTGTTTTACCATCGCCGTTGCACCGTTTTCCACTGCTGCAGACAGACTGCACACGGGCAATCATGTGGGTCAGTTCCTTTCCTATGACCCACAGAAACGTTCATGTGGGTCAGTTCCTTTCCTATGACCCACGGAAATGTGGACCCACAGAAACGTTCCTTTCCCGTTTTACCCATCTGCACTTTTCTCAGAGCCCAGGCTAGGCTAGGTAATACCGGTACCGAATTTCGTACTCAAACAACGTGCGGTGCGCAATTTGCGCAGCGCAAAGTCAGGCCAAGTTCGTTGAAGTTTGTTAGTGGTCTTTCGTGTGAGTCCGGCCAAGTGGGTTTTACCACTTTTGGACCATTTCGTTGTTGGTCATTTCTGCTGCAGATGACATTATGTGGGTCAGGTACGCGGCGTCAAAAACCCTCGCCGATCGTGTCACAAAGGACGATTGTAACGCGCAGACGGAGATAGACGGCCCCACCATAGCAGCAGTACGAAAAGCTTTCCCTGCTGCCAGCGAGTTTTTTGTGTTGGAAGGTGGGATGTGGGAGGAGCTAGACGAGACCACCGTGCACCTGGTGGTTGAAGGCGCATACTTGTGGGTGATTCTGCCGCCAGCAGGTAAGAACAGCCATAGACAGGCGAGAGTGGGGTTCTGCACAGGTTGTAAACAGCAAGCTCCTACGGCACAACAAGGTTAAGATGGCCTTTGGGACGTTCTGTTTGCATTCCTTCAGCTTCAAAGAGACATCTATGTGCAGTGCCCGTATCTGCTGATATGTACTCCGTGTTAGTTTACTCAGCCTACACATTTGCTGCGTGCAGTTGGCCTGTGGGAAGTCTTTCTGTGTGCATGGGCTTTCAGACCAACTCAGTGGGCTTCTGTTGTGCTCGTGGCAGCATCCCTGTCAGTGGACTGCTTGCAGTCTTGTGTATAGGGCACGTTGCTGCACCACAACCACCAAGTCCTCTGTACCAACCTCTCACCTTGCTTGACAGGGGGACTTGGCAACCGCAGCAAGCGGCTTCTGGAAGAGCTTAGGAGTCTGGAAGGTATTATCTCTGCAGCGGCACCCCAGACTGCTTCCTGTGCTAAGGCGAGGGCGTGGTCGGGAGACAGCAACAATTTGTTTGGCAACCAACTGGAGCGTGACCAGCATCTGGGCAGTGAGTGTATTAGCGGAGAGCCCTGTGCGTCAGTCAGCTTCAGCATTGGGTCAGGTTTTACTGAGAACAGCGAGTCACGTGACTCAACCGGGGAGTCATATGAATCAAGCAGCGAGTCATGTGAGTCAACCAGTGTCAGCTCTGAGTCAGAGTCCAGTGCCCACAGCCAGGCGCTAGCAATCAAGGAGCCCTCCTTAATCCTAGGTGGGTTATATGTAATTATGAAGCCGCTTGGGCTGGGAAGGCGCAGGGCGCGGGTGCGCGTGCTGGGCGCATTTTGGGTTGAAAATATCTTTAAATCAAAAGACTAAAACCCTGGGGAAAAAAAGATAACCAACAAATTTTTGATGAAAAAAGTGCGTGCGCTGGGCGCGGGGGGGTGCGCTAAGGGCGCAAGCCGCCCCCAGATGTGAATGCACTTATGGGGGATATCGGTAACTCAGTGTGCATGAGGGGTAAAATTGGTATCGGGCGGTACTCACATTGACAGCTCTTCCCTCACACCGCTGAGCTGCTAAATACCATCTCTTGCTCTGCGATAGGGTAAAAGTACATATACTATGGGTGCTCTCCATGTTTACCATGCCTCCAGGTCTGAAGCTTTGTGACAAAGCACACTTTCTTGGTGCTCAGACTTAACCGCGAGCATATTAATTATCAGAGCCTCGCACCTGGTTCTGGGCACCGCCCAAGAAAGCATGCTTGTCACAAGTGGTGCAGATGTCTCTTTGGTATTGGGACTGATCAGTGCCGTGTGACCGCAGATGTAGAAAAGCTCATCCTTGCCTTAGATGCTGCATGCGCAGTGGGCAATGTGGCCCCAACCCAGCCGCAGGGGCGCCCAGGGCATTGCCCAGCAGGCAGTGGAGACAGGCAAGGGAGTGTTGTGTCCACAGAGGGGGAGGGACACAACACTCCCTTGCCTGACTCCAGGGGACACAGGGGAGCAGGCCAGGAGCAGCAGCAGGGCATTGGCCAGCAGGCAGTGGAGCCAAGCCGCCAGGTAATTGGTGCTGGCATTGAGACTGCCAAGGGAGTGTTTCTTTCCTCAGATCAGCAGCAGCAAGGGGCTGAGCAGCAGACTCGTTTGCCTGCTGGCCAATGCGCTGCCGGGGGTATACTAATCTACTAAGTTAGTATATCAGTATACCCTTGGCGCTGCGCTCCCTGCTGCGCACGCTTTTGCTTTGGTTTTTTTATTTTTCAAATAACAATTTATTGGTAAAAAGCATTTTAGAGCTTTGCAAAGCTGCCGACTGCGATGCATAGGCTCTTGGCTGTAATGGTGAACCCCTAACCCCTAACGTCCTCCATTCGCCTCCCAGAATACAGAAGAGCGTGCTGCGTACCCAGCGGAGGAGGGCCAGGGCGGTGAGAAGCTGCCGGCTGCGGTGCCGGGGGGCATGGTGCACGATGCCGACTGCAGGTGACCCATGCAGTCTTGCCGTCGGACACAGCTGGGGTCCAGGCGAGGTTCTTGTTGCTCACTTGGATGTGGCTGAGCGGGCAGAAGCGGTCAATCGGGCGGAGACACCTGGCCTGGCGGAGGGGGTGGTGGGGCCGCGGGAGGGGGATGCGCTGGAGGTGGGGGGGAGGGGGGCGGTGGTACTCGTGGCGGCGGTGGTGGTGGTGTGTGTGCGGTAATGGGGTGATGGTGCAGCCAGGTGCATGGCAGGATTGACAGAGCTGGGTTACACCAGTGGTAGCCAAATGCGCATCATTTGGCACCCCCTGCCCCACACCGCCCCACCACGCTTGCTTCTGCTCCCCCTCTCTCCCTCTCTGCCTTCACCAGTACTGGTCCCTTGTGACACCTCTCCTGTCTGACATATACATGGCCCCCCAAATGCGCAGCACAGCTACCACCCCCCACCCCCACATTTACTCCACCCCCACCCCTCACCAAGGCAGGCCGCATTGTCCGCCTCCCTGCAAGAGAAGGTGGTCCCCCAGCTACCATCAGGCCTGGCGCAGTCCCTGAAGGACGCTTTTCAAGCAGCGATTGAGCCGGGTTGCGCGGCAATGGTCGCTCAGGTGCGTTTGGGGGTCAGGGTTCAGGGTTCAGGATTGCTTAGGCTCTATTGCACCTGAACCCTAAACCCTAAGTTAGGGTTTTGGGGTCAGGTGCGCGGCAATGTTTTCCAGGTGGGTGATTAGGGTTTGGAATTTAGGGTTCAGGTGCGCGGCAATGTTTTCCCAGGTAAGTGAGAGGGGGGAGGAGGATGTCGCATGTGTGATAGAACTCTGTTGGACTTTGAGAAGAGCATCAGCTGCTGGCGCTCCCTGTGGGAAACCCTGCGTAGGGTCGTCATCAAGTGGCCGATTGAGGCACACACGCACACACACACGTACACCACAGCACCAAGCCCGCACGCGCAAAATACCACGCAGCAGTCCACTCACACCTCAAGGCAGCGCATCACCAAGGTTGCGCGACTACACACCCACCTCCCCGCAGGTGCCATCCGCCCTCTTGGCGGGAGGGGCAGAGCACTACGCAGCACTCGGCGCAGCCACACAGACATTATATATAATATAAATACACACACATTTTATAACAGCGCCTGCACCCAATCCACACACCTGGACGCCCTCCAGAAGGCCGAGCAGCGCAGGACATTGGAGGGCATTGCAGGGGGGTGCGGGGCTCCAGGGCCCAAATCCGCCCCCCAGTTGGTGGCTGAAATCGAGGCGCACATGGCCAAGATTTCTGCCCTGTTGGCAGAGCGCAGGTTTGAGGATGCCTTCAATACTGCGCTGTCCCTGTGCGACTTGGATGTGGTCACCTGGCTGTGCACGCAGGTAAGCGCGCAATTTTGGTGGTGGTGTTGACTTTTTGGTATATGAGTCTGTTTGAACCCTTGAAACCCTTTGCGTTTGAAACTCAGATCAAACAAACAGCAAATAAGAGACAGTTGAATCCCTTCTAGTTCAGGTCATTTTTAGTACAGTCTTTTCTTTTTGTGTGCTGTATGGTTGCAATTTTCTGAGTCCTCCCACCAGTTCCTGCCTTCTACACTACATTGTTAAGAATGGCAGGAATTTTGGCAACATAGAAAACATTTCACTGTTTTCCAAGCCGTCATTTTAGTCCTTTGTTTGATTCCACAGTGTTGCTGACCTGTCATGTGGCTGTCCTCGCAGCTGGACCCCCACCCCTTCTTTGCCATCGACCCCCTCCCCTTGAGCCAGACGGTGCTGCTCTCCCTCATATACCAGATGGACCTCACCAAGGAGCTAGCCACCACGCTCACTTGGGTCCAGGAGGCAGCCATGGCTTTGAATCCCCAGGATCCCGTGGTCAATCCCCACGCCAAGGCGGTGCTGCAGGGGGTGGCCGTGAGGGTGAAGGCGGTGGCCCAGGGGCCAAAGGGGAGGGAGGCATCCATGGCCAGGATGTGCATGCATGTGCTCAACTCGCTGCTGTTCCAGCTGGAGGGGTGAAAACCCTGGCAAGGGTTCCTCTTTGTTCCAGGCGAGCGCAAGGCACAACCTTTGGTGAGCCAACGCTTGGCGCTTGCGCTTGGGTGAACCTACAATTCCCGCCATACTTTGTACCATCCCCCCCTCCTCCTTTGCAATATGTGAGCAGTTCTGGATGGCATCAACACCCGCCCACCCTTCCGCCAGCCGCCGCAACTTCGAAATGGTCGGGTTTGGGCAGATGTGGTTGCCAACCCAAACCCGCTCCTACTGCCAGAGCTGAAGACTGCCGCTCGTGCTCACAAGGCCATCATCATCATCTCAGGAAGCAACCAAATCAGATCATCACCATCATCATCATTTCAGGGACCAAGGCCCAGCTGGTGCTGCGCGTGCCTTCGTCCTTTGGCCTGTCCAGCCCCACCACTGTCCCCTCGCCTGCAGTGCTGCACAGCGCCAGGATTGCAAGTGTACCTTAACTTAAGGCTTAAGGGCCTGGTCAGCCGCAGACAACTATCGACTGGCCAGGACCCCTACACAGAGCCCTACATTTTCTGAGCAAAGAGCAGAGTTGCTCTGAGCAAAGAAATTGTAGGGCTCTGTGTAGGGGTCCTGGCCAGTCCATGGTTGTCCGCGGCGGAGCAGGCTCAGGAAATATCCTGGGCATGATTGGAAATGAAAACCTCAACGGCAATGGAGGCTGGCGTACTTGTCTGTGTGCAATGACCTTCATTGGGCAATAACATGTACAAGATTAATGTCATATCCCCGGCAACAGTAATGTCTGCAGAGCCCTTGATTTCATGTTTTGAGGTACATGTTTGCCGAGGCTCGTGGTCTGTGATAAGCGCACATCACAGACGTCTACATAGTGTTACAGAACCAGCAATCAGCCTTGCTCCACGACAAGCTTCAGGCCGGGCCACTTAGTCATGGTCTGCATTGCTTGCAAGCGATGTACCATGTACGGTAACCATGATTATTTGTCTTCACCTGCCAGTCAAGACTGTAAATAATAACTCATTCACAGTTACTGTATCGTGCCTTTGAAATCTCTGCCCTTCACCTACTATGCTAAGCCACTACATAAATCCAATTGTGGCTCATTGACCGTGAGTGACTCAGAATATACTATAGGCTTGAACTGCTGGCATGCGGTGGGCAACTTGCCCAATGTCGACATCTTGCAGTGCAAGATGTCGACATTGCCAATTGAATTCTTCAGCCACTGAATGGATTTTAGGTGCGGCCTATGACTCATGATATCCCTGACAGTGTGACAATTGTAATTGATCCCTCTTAGTAAGCAGCATGAAAAACCTGACATCCATACCAAGGGGTGGTATCATTCTGCCAAGGACACACGGGGAGGAACACCTGGGCACAAAACCCTAATGGGGCCGCACAGCCAAATGGGCGACTGCATCTCCATATCGATATGAGCATAACATCAGTCTGCTGGGGCCCCCTACGGTATGAGGGTGCCGCTTTCCACCAGCCACACCACAGCGCACACAAAGCACACCGCCCAATATCCAGCAAGCGGTCCCAGACAGGGGTGGAGTCCCCATGCCTGCGACAGAGTCTGACCCCCCTGCGCCACATCCAATGCCACCAGCCCAATATGGGCAACGGATACGATCAGCCATGGGATCGCCATATTGGGCACCGGTGGGCCCCTATAATCAGCCGGAAAAAGCACGGCACGGTCAGCTAAGCCGATGAGCATAGGCAGTAGAATGAGCAGCCCTGCGCCCAGGAGCTGCCACTTGAAGGCCAGCTGGACGCATCCCAAGGGCCCAACCGCCAACCCCAGCACGCCAGACAACCCCCACAGAATGCCAGCAACAACGGCGCATGCGAGGACCCATGGGGCAGCCATTTTTGGCCCCCCGTATCCCTTGGTGCCCAGAACCCAGTAGACCAATTCAGCCAATGGGTACGGGACGAGTAGCATGACTGTGTTGCTGAGTCCCCAATTGGAGTCGATGGGGGTGTTGTCCAGTGCGCCCAATACCCCCTGCAGGGTGTAGGCAGGGAAATTGATGACGGAGTACCCCATGGCGTTGGCCAGTGCGACCAGCAGCACTTTGAATAGGCCATATGTCCTGTACCAGGGCTTGATAGGACCTGCATTTGCAAGAGGAGCAAGTAATGAGTGTCTTCCCCTAGAATCAGGCAGCCTGAACTCAAATCCTACTCTCATTGTGCAGCAGCTGTACCACATGCAACGATGCCATGCGGTCTCTTTGAGACATCAACCAGTCACGGCAAGGGAAGTGATACAACAGCAAGAGTTTATATAGTCCCAGCTGTAATGCAAAGCATTGCCTTGATCATGCAAAGCATTGCCTTCATCAGAGTCCTGACGCAGGCGTGCAATGTTGCAACGCTGTGAAGCTGTGCATGCATGGGGGTCCTTCTGCAGGCCACGTTGCAAACTGTAACCCTAAACCCTATTGCAGAGTAATACTAGGTGCTGTGGCGCCGCATGGGAACGGCCATGAGGGGCATGAGTTGAACAGGCATCCACATCATTGCGAGACATGTCTATAATGAGAATCTCAACCCAATTACCCCGTTCCCAGTCACGGCTTACCTGCGACACCTAGCGGGGCTGCTCGCCCCCTCGCCCTGACCTCCCGAGTCATGCAGGCGATGGGCACTGCAAGGGTAGTTCCAAACACCAGATATCCATAAAGCAGGCCCCACCAGGCAGTGACAATGAGTATCAGGAGGATCAGTGCCATGATGCTGAACTCAATAAGCGCATCATGCACCTTGTTCAGTATTACCGGACCGTAGCCTTGGTTTGCCCTGAATACCTGCACACCGGTGCAAGGGCGGTTGGGGTGCGAGCACTGTAGCATGCCATGCATGGGTGAGTCATTTTTGCAGGTTACACGCTACAGCCTCTGAGGTGCTGAAACAACACTGAACATGCATGTGGGTCTTCCACCCTGGGGACTATCATACAAGGATTTGTCAAACATTTGATGGCCATTGTCAATCCAAAACTGCTGCGGCCATGGGGACATGCCAACCCAAACCCAGAATGTGGGGTACCAACATTGGCCAGGCACTGCATTTTTTTGGCATAAACCATGCATCAATTAGCCTGCATCCACATGATCAATCATGATCCTCCTGCATCCTCAACAAACAAATTGACAAATGGAAAGCTTTGGGTTCACTGCCATCCCCAAACATCTGTACAGCGTTCATTCACTCACCACAAGATGCGCGCACAGGTCACATGAGGCCCCCAGCATCCCAAAGGCGATCCCCATCATGCGCGCCACAGTCCCGGGGAACGGCCCAGACAGGGCATCAGCAAAGAACAATGGGTCGATCTGTGGCAAGAGGGGGTGAGAAAGGGTTAGTGCAAAGCGAGGTGAAACATGGGTACAGTGGATTCCGTTCCCACTGTTGCATGTACATGTGACGCTGTTGCATGTGAATCGCGTTGCAGTGTGATGAGCTTGAGGCAGTGAGGGGAGCAAGACAGCTACGGACCGCAGGGACAGTGGGAAAGTAAGAGGATGGAGGCAGGGTGGGGATTGTATGGTCTGTTGACACCTGAAAACTGCTTGGGCTAGGTGAAAGGGTGAGGCAGTGTGCCAAATGGCCCACATGAAAGCTGCAAGGTGCTGAAGGGTCTATCAAGTGTGGAATATATCGTATCTATATGCTTGAACAGCACGCGCTTGCAGATGTTGCGGTGTGACAAAGTGTGTAATGGAGTGCACCGACAGATCCTCAGCAGTGCTAGCAGGCGAGGCAGGGTGTTAAGCACTGCTATGAGGAGGGAACATGTGGTCCAACCTTGATACCCGATCCACATTTGCACCCTGCCATTTATTGAGGACCAAGCATATCAGCAGCAATTGAACGCCTTACTGTGGTTGCTACATCTACAGTGGCATTGCCCCAACCTGCTGTAGGGTACCTACACTGTGTTCACGCACCATTTGGGGGCATAGCATGGTGACAAAGGCCAGCCCCAAATGGAGATAGGCAAGCGCACTAAACGCCCTGCTCCTCCATGTGGTAGCGTGCTGGGCTGCTTCTACACGTGGTGGCATGATGGCAACGGCACCCCAGGTGATAGACGAATGACTATTGCAGGAGGTGGAAGTTAGCTCAGCTTGAGTCAATGAAGGTGTACAAGTTGCGTCAGTTGGTGGACGTTAACTCGAAGGATCCTTTGCACATGTGTACAGTAGTTGGTTACAACACACCCACTCACAGCAACACGACCTAAACTACCCTCCAGAAAGTTGCAAGCAAGCTTGCAAAGCAATAAGTACATTGAAATGGATTTTATCGAGACGGAAAACGTGTTGGGTGAATGGACCCAGGAAAGGCCTGAGATGTGGTACAAAATTACATCCAAAAGGACGTTCCTGGGACCGTTCCAGCCGGCATGTGTAAGTCCCCACTACGCTGAAAGAGTTGCATGTAGTGTCAGTATTCCTTCTGCTTTGCTGGTATGTGTTACAAGCTTAACAAGCTCGAGCGCCGCTGCCTACAGCTCCCTTAGCGCATGTGCATGCATGCGCTGAATAGGTTACTAACCCTGGTTAGCTGGCTCTTCTTTCGTCTGCATTTTGAATCCCATAAGGCCAACATGATCGCGTTGAAGGTTCTATACGACGTGCCTTATGTATGCATAGCTTAACTGGGTCGTGGTCAACATCTCGAGATGCATGCATATATACACTATGGCACGGCATGATGGTCAACACAAACACGAAGGTGCACCACTTGGACAGCCTTTTTGTGTCCCAAATGCCAGATTTAGACGTAATCAAAGGAGTGCTTAGGGACTCCAAAGGTGCTCATCGAGTTTGCGAAGGCTCGCCACTCCAGTGACATGGCTGCATGCCGAGGGTTTGGGTGGCCAGGCCGTGTCAGGCACCCAGGCACACTGTCACTAGGACACTTATGCTAGACCAAGGTGATTCATGTATGATAAAAGGCATTTTTTAAACATGTGTCTGGCATTTCTGGTACCTCTTGAACCCCTTAAACAAGACCAACATGAAAAGCGCCAAGGACTAGTCAAATACCCGCTAGCGCAGAGCCAGTTACATGCTGTCCCCAAAACGCAGAGCCACAGTGACGTTTTTTTCTTGTGGACCAGTATTCTTGGGGCAATCTCTGCACATGAAACTCAACATTGACACTCTGAACAGGCAAAGCTGCTAAGAGGCAAAATGCACACAAAGAATCGCAAGCGTGGACCCAAAAACCCAGACTCCCAGAAGCAATCCCCACCATGTTCTGACGTTCAGAAGCAGGATTTGCAGTGCTATGATGCTGTACTACACCAGGGCACCGTGCAGCCTGTTGAGCATCCAGCGGAGCATGGTGTGGTTCGCCCAGACAACCTGCACAGTCGTGGTACCCGGGGATGTAAGGGTGGTTCTGCCAGGAGGATGAGTTTGCTGGGGGTGGGGGAAGCCAGTGCATCAACAGGTGTGCAATGGTGGATAGTGGGTAGGGCGCATGGTGCATGCAATTGATGGCGCACAACAATAGGTTCAAGCAGTGGACTGGGACGTGCGTTTGGAGGAGCTGAGGGCGCAGGCGGTGTGAGGGGAAACCCTTGTTGAAACCCTAGACTGCACAAATTGTGGTTGAGTAGCAAGAAAGTCTCCCTCTCCTGTGCAATGCAGCATTTCATTCAGAACATGAGTGATCCAACAAGTATTGTCACAACATTTTTAAACAATCAGGCCTCAATTTTTTGGTTTCATTTTAATTTGTGAAAATGGCCTAACTTTTTAAAAATGACCATTTTCAATATTTTTGTGCTTGAACTTAACGTTAAAGTCACTGGTTTCGGTTGTCGGTCAGGTTTGCTGCTCATCGTATTCACCGCTGTGGCAACTGCTCAGCTGTTCACGGCTGATCGAAGTGGTTTCACACCAGGAAATGCATGCGTACACCTGGTATGTGATAGCCCCTGGTATGTGAACACCGATTCGCATTGTTGACGGTGCGTCTTTTGGCCTCTGGCTGCAGCCATGGCGTCAGGTGGGCCTCCTGGTTTCCCTCAACAGCCGGGGTTTCCACAGCAGCAACAGCAGCCTGGGGTGTTCCAGCAGGTGGGGGGCATCACATATGCATGCATATGCCACTATCCCCTCTCAACGCATATAGCTCAACTAGTAGTTTCATATGTACAACGACTCTGAATCCAC
Source organism: Heterotrichella gracilis (assembly GCA_032358255.1). NCBI lineage: Eukaryota > Xanthophyceae > Tribonematales > Xanthonemataceae > Heterotrichella > Heterotrichella gracilis. Next base: position 75,158 of record JAULBX010014314.1, on the reverse strand, counting down.
CATTGCATCCTTTTTCAAGTTGCCAGCACCCCACTAATGGTAGGGGTAGGCTTTTACATACCTTACTTTAAGTTGATCTTAAGATTGCCACTGCTGGTTGGTTGCATGCATGTGTGCACAGCCAGAACCTTGCATAGTTGCGCCCACCGGCCTTTCGTCCTGGCAGGCCGTCCACCACCCTTAGTCCTGCTACATTATAGACACTACAGTATAATAACTCTTTCCAACACCATTTTCTACCGCAGGCACAGGTGGGCGCACCTGCTCAAAACCTGGGTGGGCAGCGGGCCCCCGGCAGTGCGCCCCAACCCACCATCAACCTCTCCGCCCTCCGAAACCTGACCCTCCCCAACTCCCAGCCACAGCCCCAACCACAGCAGCTGCTCTCCCTCCAGCAGCAGCAACAGCAGCAGCTGCAAGCACAGCTCCAGATGCAGCAGTTTGCCCAACAGCAGATGCAGCAGCAGCAGTTTCAGCACCAGATCCAGCAGCAGCAGCAGATGCAGCTTCAACAACAGCTTCAGCAGCAGCAGGCAGCAGGGCAGGTGCGGCCGCCTCAGCCCCAGGTGGCAAACCCTCAGCAGGGCTTTGGGAACAGCGCGCAGCCGGACGCGGGGCAGCGGGCGCAGGTAAAGGGGGCGGGTGTTGACGTGTTATGGGTCACCTGGGTTTAGGCTAGTGATCGAGTATGCAACTAGTGTCAAACTCTGCAGAGCACTTGATACCGCAGCATGATGTCGCGCCACCTTGCGTGAACCCACACCCATTTGAACCGTCGCGACCGTTCTAGATCCCCTAACGGCATTGCAGCAACGCCTTACCCGCCCAACACCTACCTAAATCCCACTGTAGCCCCGTTCCAAATCACTGCATGGCGGCGTTCGCAGGTGGGTGTGGTGCCTCCCGCGGCCAGCCAAGTTGGCCAGCCAGGCCCCTCCGCCCCCCCCACAGCCGCCCCCCCACCCCCCGCCATGGCCACCGGAGGGGTTCCCCAGGGACAGGCAGCACCCAAGCCTCCTGTTCCGATGTCCAGGCCTGTAGGCAGGGTACGCTTATAGACCCTAAACCCTAGATCCATGCGGCACCTAGGTCTGCTGCAGCACCCGCGGCTGTTAGCCAGGGATACCTGAAAACCCTAAACTCTACAGCATGTATCGCATCCACAGCTGTTGAAGCCTCAATTTTCCTCATTCTGGCTACAGACGAGCTAGAACCTTTCTTGTCTCAAATTTACTGGAAATGGAAATGACCGGCACAGCCTCAATAATAGGGATCTGATTTCCCTGCTGCACATTTGCACAGCTTTGATCCCCTCCTTCCCCTCCCCTGCCCCTCCTCCTCTGCCGCCACCAGAGTCTCTGATCACCATTGAGGTTGGCCCAGCCCCCAAATGTTGCACCCCAAACATGCCCCCTGCCCCCCCCATATCCCCCGCTGCACATGATCCAACCCCGCTCCCCTTCCTCTCCCGAAGCCGCCAGGGCCCGCATCAATGCACGCCAGCGAGCTTGCCCCAGCAGTCAAGCGGCGCAAGAAGATTGTGCAGCAGACCAGGAAGCCGGTGGTGCCGCGGGGAGTGCAGGTAAGGTGGTGCGCATGGGGCGTCTGGTGCGCGGAATCCTGTAGGAGCATGAATGGGGATCCGAAATGGAGTGGTGCGCATGGTGCCGCGAATAGTAGCACGATGTGCCAAATACAGTAGCAAGGGAGGTTAGGGGCCTGGACACGGGGTGGTGTGAATGGTGCGCCGAAGAGTGGCTTGGTGTGCCCAATGGCAGCTACGGTGCGCCGAATGGTCGCCTGGTGCATGGTGGGACGGATAGTAGTGTGAGGGACTTGGCCATGGGGTGGTGCGCAAGATCAAACCATGGCGCCACGTGGCGTGCAGGTACAGGGCAAGGCGCATGGGGTGGTGTCAGATCAAAGAGCAGAGCGGTAGACAACACGCCGGCTGAACCAGGGGACACCCTTGGACCTGTGGTTCCCCAAAACCCTTAACCCCCTTGGCACTGGAGATCCCTGAGAGCGCTCTGTTCAACGACCTCCTGGCCATGGAGCGCGAAGTGGACCAATTGAAACCCTAAAACCCTAACCCCCTTGGCGCAGCAAATCCCGGAGAGCGCGCTGTTCAATGACCTGCTGGCCATGGAGCGTGAGTTGGAAACCCTCTGATTACTCGAAACGCTAAACCCTAAATACCCTTGGTGCAGGAAATCCCCGAGAGCGCGCTGTTCAATGACCTGCTGGCCATGGAGCGTGAGGTGGACCGACTGACCCAGCGCCGCAAGATTGAGATCCAAGAGGTGGTGGCGCAGCCCCCGCACGTGGCCAGGCGGCTGCGGGTGTATGTGTACAGCAGGCACCACAACCAGGGGGCGGGGGCCACAGGTGGGGGATGGAGAGGTGGGAGGTGGCCAGGGGGGGTGAGAGGGCAATATAAACAGGGGTCAGGGTGCACAGATGAGGATGTGGTGTGGTGGTGTGTGTAGGGAGGGAGGGGTGGACCTGTGGGGTCTTGAGTGGGAGGTGGTTGGCTAGGGCGTTGGTGACTGTGGTACATGTTCTGTGGATGTACATGCAGGTGGAGGCATGGGCCACAGCTTTGCATTACCCTCTGTAAGGGTGTAACATGCCTGTGCATACATCCACTGTAAGGGTAGGTCAGTCGGGATGGCAGAAAGGTCTGACCCACCATGATACTCGCCCTCAATTGTATGTGAATTTCAATTCCCTCCCCCCTCCCCCCTCCACAGAGCCCCCCTCCTGGACCCTGGTAGTGTACGGCCGACTCATAGACCCCACGCTAGGGTCCGCACACCAGCCCCACCCGCCGCCGCCCCGGCCCATGGCCCCCCGCCCCTCCCCCGCCCCGGGTGCCGGCCCTGGCCCAGCCCCCACCCCGGCGCCCATGCCCGCACCCCGCACCCCCCACGAGCCCAGCCACAGCGCCCTCCCCTTCTCAGCTTACCTGAAGAGCCTTAAGGTCAACCTGCTGGACCCGCAGCGCTACCCGGGGGCGCAGGGGGTGACGGTGTGGGAGCGGGCGCAGCACGTGGGGGTGCACCGGGACAGCTTTGAGATACGGTGAGGCGCCCGGTTTTGGGGGTGACGCGGTCTCGTGTGGGAATTGTGGCACCTGTTGCAGGGGTAGTTTGGTGATTTGGTTGGTTGCATGGATTCCGGCAGTGTAGCTCTACCTTGGGGCGCAGGGGTTGAGAAGCAGTATTTGTTGTTGGAAAGTACGATAGATTACATTTAAGTGAAAATCCGGTGGCAGAATTAGAGTACCTTGTGGCACACGCACACCCTCTCACACAAGCACATGACCAACGCACCTCATACGCACACACAATCACATGGGCCCCCGCATGCACTGACACCCTCCATTCCTCCCCTCCTGCAGCCGCCGCGGCTCCACCCCCTTGCCTGTGCAGATCTCCCTTGAGCTTCACCAGGAGCCTGAGCGCTACCGCCTGGCGCCTGTGCTCAGCCAGGTGCTGGGCCTGGAGGGGCCAGCCACAAGGCAGCAGGTGCGGCTAGTGGGTGCATGGGGCATTCACATGCCTCCTAGTTACAGTAAATGGTACAGCTACATGTTGCATGCGCCTCAGTTTAGAGTCAATGGTACAGTTTCATGGCCTGAGCGGTGCCGCCTGTGCTCAGCCAGGTCCTGGGCCTGGAGGGGCCAGCCGAAAGACAGCAGGTGCGGCAAAAGGGGTACAGCTGCATTCACGATTTTGCACAGAGCGTACTTACAGCACAGTTTAGTACGCCTCACATCCAGTTCACAGTTAAAATTTCGCGATCGTTAGTCCCAGTCTCAATAACATGCGTCCCAGTCGGAAGGGCAAGTCCTTTTCCCAATGCAAGTGTACTGACTCCCATGCCGCAGCCCCCCATTGCTCACACCCCACCACCACCCTCCCCTCCTCCCCGTAGGTGCTGGAGTCCATGTGGGCCTACATCACCCGGCACCGCCTGCAGAGCGCCACCCAGCCCACCCTCATTGAGTGCAACCAGGAGCTGCGGGCCAAGCTGTTCCGCACCACATCGGTCAAGTTCAAGGACCTGAGCCGGCTGCTGGCTGGCTTTCTGATGCCGCTGGAGCCGGTGGTCATCAACTACACGGTCAAGTGAGTGGGGGGTTGTGGTGGATCCAGGGATTCGAATGGGGTATGGGTGGTTTAGGGAGAGATTACAGATCTTTTTCAATGGGTAATGGTGTAGTTTTCTTAGTCTATTCTGTTGCCAATGATGGTCAAGTCCAAGGATCTGAGCAGGCTGCTGGCTGGGTTCCTGATGCCTGTGGTGATCAACTACTCAGTCAAGTGAGTAGTGGTGGGGTGGGGTGTGGGGCCCAAGTAAAGGTTGCAAGGTTTAAACAAGGGCAACGGTGTATTTTTCAAGTCTATTCTGTTGCCAACAATGGTCAAGTTCAAGGACCTGAGCCGCCTGCTGGCTGGGTTCCTGATGCCCGGAGCCGGTGGTGATCAACTACACAGTCAAGTGAGTGGGAGGGCAAATGAGGTTGCACCTGTTTATGGTAACAATCATTCATGCGTAACAGTGTAGTCGTAGTCCAACGCGTTCTGTGCAGACGTGTTCGTAGTACAAACTATTCAATCATATGTATAAGCGGCAAATGAACTTCAGCTACTCAGTATTATCTCGATGTCTATAGTAATTTTGTTTTGTTTTTTAGAAAATCCCCCCTTGCCGCAGCGTGTCTGGCCCCAGCCCCTCCCACCCTGACTGCTACGACATCGACATCGACCTGCCTGCCACCCTGGGGACAGACAAGCTGCCGCTGTTCCTCACCAAGCTGGCGCAGGACAAGGAGATTGAGCAGGTGAGAGTGTAGGGTTTAGCGTGTGGGGTTTAGGGTGGTGCTGGCGCTGGGCAAGACGATAGAGCAGGTAGGAGTTAGGGTTTATAGTATTGCTGGCGCAGGACAAGGAGAGGTAAGAGTAAGGGGACGTGGAGGGGGGAAGCAGGGCCGCATGTGTGCCTCATAATGCACACCAGCGGCCCCCGGCTGCCGCCCATTATCTGCACCCACTCCTCCTCTACCCCTGCACCCCTGCACACCCTGCACCCACCACCCTGCACCCGCCAATCACCCTCCACCCCACCCACCCCACCCCCAGGCTGACCAGCAGCTCATCGCCGCCACGCGCCGCCTGGCTGACCACCGCCGCCGCCGCGCGTTTTTCCTGGGATTCAGCCAGTCCCCGGTGGACTTCATCAACGCCCTGGTTGCCTCCCAGGCCAGCGACCTGCGGGTGGTGGCGCGCGCGGGCGCATCGGAATTGGAGGCGGTGCGGCGAACAGGTGGGAACATAATTTTTTTTATTTTTTAAACAAATGAGAGAAAAATTCAAATTATCTGTAATTAGGTTCATAAGGGTTGTTGCGGTGGGGCCAACAAGTGGGGTCCATAGGCTTTGCTTCGTGTTCTGTATTGGATCAATTTTCGAGTAATTACTGCCACCCGAGCCATCATCACTCCTGATGGTTTGGCACAGCATTTGCCTGTCTGGAAGCGGGATGTTTCATTTGTTAATAACTCAATCTATCACAATACTGCTATCAACACCATCCTTCTGGTTTGCACGTGCACCGCTAAGCAGCGCTGTCCTAGCGCAACCGCCACCATTTGTTGACCAATTGCTTTGCGCAATCTGTTGGATCAAGACAGGCCTTGCACCCAGTTGCTAACGTGTAGTTGCTGTGCTGGGTAGGATTCTTCAAGGGCAAGTGGGTGGAGGATGCAGTGCTCAAGTACCTGCACAGGCGGCTGGCCGCGGGGTCGTGAAAGCGCTTTGTTGGGGGGACGCTTTGAGAGGCACATGCTGCATCTCGGTCCAGCGCACTGCGGGTTGCAGCCCATGCGTACGGGGGCTTTTGATCGAGTGGGGGTTTAGGGTTTTAGGGTTTGTGCGGCGTGCTTGCTCTTTCCAGGGCAACTGGGGGTGCTGTGTTACGGGTTGGTATGGGATGCGGGGTGGAGGTTTGTATGGAGTCTGTAGCCTAAGGGGTGCAAGCGCTGCAGCCGACTGGACGGCAAATGGTCTTCAATGCCCAGCTTTTAGTTTCAAACACGCCCACTTTTGGGCTGACCTCCAGTGCTTGGGAGGGGCAAAGAGGCCTACTGATATGGAGTTTGACACAGCTTTTGTTACAGCACTGAAACACATTACAGGCCATTGACAAGGGAACTTATATTACTGCCAAAAACAATTCAGCGGGCCTGGTTTGTTGGCATTATGACGGGTAGATGGCCGAAGCATGATGCGCTTCCCTGTGTTTAAGCCATACAGTCGAGCCAGCAACGCTTGGGCTTTGTAATGGTACTGGATCTGCACTTTGTGACGACGTCGTGCTGTCGTCACCCCACGCAGGCCCCAAGTGTCTTTGATCTTTTTGGAACTTGGCCGTTTGGGTGGGTCTTGTAAGTCTATACTTTCTCCCAGTGAGCCGCCGGAGCACAATATATTGCACCAACTGCAATGAAGTATGCAAGCCTTGTTTATCAAGGAGGTTCAGCAGAAGCTGCAGGGCTTGCGTGAGCAGCAGCACGCTGTGGACACTGCCTACGCTGCCTAGGCCTAGGGTTTTCTGTGGGGCAAGCTGCAGGCATATTGAGACAGTGACTCACCTTCAACACGCCAGTAGCTGAGCAAACCACAAACAACATATTTATCGAAGAAACCTTCGAGCACAAGATGGCGCCGGCTACAAATGTTGAGTGGCGTAAGTGGTATATATCCACGCCACCTCCACCTGCATGCACCCAACAGTTGCTGACTGAGAACCGCACCGCACAGTAGCTGCACCGCACACGGATAAGGGGCACAGGAAGTGCATATAGGAGGCATCAGAAGTTGAAGAGCGTGTATACCTTGCAGCTAGCTAGCGCTGTGACCCAGACTCCCAAGCAGCAAACAGCGACTCGCCACCAGTCAGCACGAACCGATAGGTATCTCGCGAAGAAGATGAGAGTCAGAAGCAACAGGTTAATTAAGCACACTTGGAAAAGAAAGGAGGAGATGGCGGCAAACTCCGAGTGGCGGAGCTTGTACCCCCAACCCAACGTCTGCAACGCCACAGAGTTTGCGGTCAGCATGTACTCTAACGTATACTGGTGCCAGCAGATAGGCCTAGCCCTGCGTACCTCGCCGCTGTTTAGTTGTGTGGCAGCTGGTTGAGTCACCTGCAGCCAGTGAATCGGGTTGTCACGAGTTACTTGGGTCGGTGCGCCCCACCTACGCCATGTCACGCACGCATATGCATGCATGCATAACGTAACTCCAACTTTTACAGAAGCAATGTGCACAACCGCGCCTCGACAGGCTAAATGAACCATGCCTTATTTACATTGTCTAGTTCGTCGTGTTCCCTCCTACTCTCCGACGGGGCTGCTTGCACTATGACGCGCCTCACAGGTCCGAGACTGCCTTGGTGAACGAACGCGCGGCGTGTGGTAGTAATAGCGCGGCCACGTGTTATGCATATGGCTCTCCACTGCTGCGGCCTGACCTGAGCGTTACTGAGCTGTTGCATGTTATTGTTTTGGGACGGACCAGCACATACGCCCCTGTACAATTCCCTCACGAGGTAGCTATAAAACATTGGCACTGATTACAGTAAAAGCAGACACCCACACGGCTTAAAAAGTCCCTTGGTTCCACCTCTGTCGAGAAAACAAAGCCCCGACTAGTATAAGTGTATCAGAGCTTGAGTGGCATATATGCCGATAACTGGTCAGGGTTTTGGGTAGGGTTTGTTTCCTGGAATGTGGCGGGAAAGGGGGCCCTGTATGCACGGTGATCCACTAACGGAACTGGCTCCCCTTTATACTGCCATGGCAGCCGTTATGATAATGTGACCCTGTGGCCTGATACCTTAATGTCACATCATGGCGTATCCCCTGTCATGGTTGATACCTGTCCTGCAATGCAAGCACAACGTGTTGCCAACACAATGTGTCATGACATAGAAGCAGTTTTAAGGCCTTGCCAGCCGTGCATTTCGAAAGTGAGCAAGTGTCATGATCCACTGATGGGTTCTTGCTTGGCGCCCAGGTAATCTATGATTTTCAATGAGCTTTTGTCTAGGTGTTGTGGACTCGTACTCAATGCCCTCAGCCCCATCAACCTGAAGTAGTAGATGCGTAAATGTAAATGTAATTCCTCCTAGCAGAGGCAGAAGAGTAAAATGTTTCGATTCAGTGAAAAGTCAGCAGACTGTCGTAGAAATCGCTGATCCCAGCGTGCAGTAAAAGTATGGGCAAGTAAGCAAAGTAATGTATTCACAGCTGTTGCCAAAGCGGGGATTACCGGGATATTATGTACCGTTTACCCGAGCCCATGGCAGGTGGTCTACACTGCAGTAAATGGGACAAAAAGCACATCCAGATACAAACACCCCCCACCCCATCCCCAACTGTCACCTCAGGTTTGGCAAAGCCTCCTTCCCCCGACACCATAACCCTCCTTACCCACCCTCTCACCCTCCACCAGGGGCTAGTGCCAGTCGCCATACACATGCTCTACCTTGACCGCACCCCCATCCACCCCACCTTCCACCACAAAGGCTTCGGGCGAGCTGCAAAACTCATGCGGCGCAGGGCGCACCCCCCCCGCCTGCCACCGCCCCACATATCTGTCCTCGAGCGCTCGGGAGAACCTGACCGCCACTGGCTCACTGCTGGTTATGAAGGGATGGCAATACACCGTGAGCATCCCCAGGCGGTTCCCAAAAAGGATGTCGGTGAAGTAGCGGTCCCCAATCATGATGAGCTTTTTCGCTGGGCAGCCGAAATGGGTTTCCAGGTCCCCGGGACCACCGGCGGGCTTTTTCTCTGTGTGGCGCAGGACGGGAATCCCCAGCGCTTGCTCCAGCTTGGTAGCTTCAACCCCTGCGAGAGCAGACATTGATACGTGGGGGTGGTTGCATGATGCTGTAAGAGGCTGTGCACGCACTGGCGGGCCGATTTGCCCATCACTCCACCCGCGTGTCATGTGGTCATCCTTGTGCAACCCAGCTGAGTTGCTACAAAGCACTGTCCTGCACTGGAATGCGTTCCGAGCAAGCGCCCAAGGGAGGCGGCAACAGCGGCACGGAAGGCCTGGATTCAAGGATTTGGTATGAAGAAAACAACTGTGGATTATTTCTTATTATTAAGTAAAATGGGACCAAGCAACAACATTATGATAACCGTTAGACCGCGCACCTTGCGGGTCAAACTGATGCAGCCCCGCTGAGTTGCTGTACAGCACAGCCCTGCCACCGAATGCATCAAGGCATGCACCCAGGGATGCTGCGATTGAGGGGTGCAGGTCCAGGCTGTAGGGCTCTGTGAGGGTGTTGTCCTTGTCAAATACGCACCTGCATGGAGCAGGAGAGTGGGGTGGGTGGATGCAGGTGGGGAGTAGTGGGGTGGGTGTGGTGAAGCAACACGGTGTGATGTGGTGTGTTGGTGGGGGGGAGGTGACCCCTCGTGCTGGAACCCCCAGGGTTGGCTGGCATGCAGGTGAATGGTGGCCACCGGTGTAGTGGGTGCTACTTGTTATTGTCTTCCACTTGTCTCATGGCTTGTGGAAAGCATGCAATGTGTCATGCAACCATGTAATGCTTCCCTAAACCCTAGACCTTTACCCCTCAAGCCCAGCTGGGTGCAGTGCCTTCCAGCACAGCTGTGCAATGTATCAAGGAGACGGAATGCATCCCTAAACCCTAGGGACCCTTACCCGTCGAACCCTGCGGCGCGCAGTGCCTTCCAGTCCAGGTGCGCAATGTTGCGCACCGTAAGGTGGGGCAGTGCCAGGGATTGATCCCCAAAGGCCACTTGCGCGAACAGGGCGATGCCTGCGCTGTTGAAGTTCTGCGCAAGCTTCCTCAGGCCTCCACTGCCCTGGGGACACAAATACAATGTTTTACACTACAGCTACAAGTACAAGTCGTGGTTACAAACAAGTAGAAACCTCAAATTCACCCACAACCAGCCACATGTATACAGTTGCAGATGCTGCTGTCATACCAGCTGCAGCGACAATTTTTGCGGCCTTGGGTGCATGCAAAGGGTGGAGGCCATAGCCTGACCACAAACCATCAGAGCACCGCTGCTTGACATGTGGAAAGGAGGGCCAACGTACCGATGGGCTAGGCTGTGGGTCGGCCTGCGGCGCATCCCTGCTGCTTGTCGTTGTTGCCTGCGCGTCACAGCACACCTGTGCCTCACGCCTTGCCCGCTGCACTGATGTGCAAGTGCAGCAAGCATGCACAGTTGCGTGCGTGCCCAGCTTCTTTCAGCTGCTCCTGTCTGTTGCAACCCGCTGCACAGCACCAAACCCTTGCACCTCACCCCTGTCATTGGGTCCCACTTGTATGCCACTGGCACCAGGGTTTCACGATACGCCCCTCTGAGGTAGCAGCAACCTGCAGTGGGTGGTATACCCTATACCAGGGTTCTGAAACTCACCATGGTGTGGCGATGCTCCCTGCGTGTGGGTCTCAACAGGTTCTGGAACCCTTGGCGTGCGCTGGCTGCTGTGCGGTGGAAAGACACCAGTGGAAGGGCCCTGCCAGTGGTGCTGGTGATAACTGGTGTGGGACTGCCCATGGCATCCACTATCTACGAGGCATGGTAAGCCTCAACTGCCTGTTTCAGCCACGAATATATTTTCAGCTTGCGTTGAGCGCTTAGGTAACAGCTAGCCAGCGTGGCAGTTGCGGCTCCGTTTGTGTTACTTTATGCATGCATTCATGCATGCATGTCACATGCCACGACCCAAAATGACAGCCCACTTCAAATGCACGTAGTTTTGGCCTTGTGTTGCGCTTGTACTTCGCACATATATAACCTTCTGTATACAAACATATCCTTCAAACAACAACATCTTGTGTCGCCCGCCGCTGTAGACCGGCTCTCACCACCGTCCGGACAACCATGCCGCTGCTGCAACAAGATCTGTCGCTTTTTGCCGCGTGGCATGCCACGCTGGCCCATCAAAAGCTTATCTGGCAACTTGCCTCAGCCGCTCGCCTTGTGGTGGGTGGCGATTACAACATATCATACAGCCCAACCCACCCGTTGCCCACCTTTGTCGTTGCGCAAAGCCTTGCCACCATGATCGCCGCACAGACCGCCTCCTCGCGCGCCACCTTCGGCAATGTCAAGGGCCTCAAGCCCTTGGCCAAGGCCACCCGGGCCTCCGCCAGGAGGCCCATGTCCATGGCAGCAGTCAGCGCGGACGTGCCAGATATGGACAAGCGCAACACCATGAACCTGCTGCTGCTGGGCGCCATCGGCCTCCCCGTGACCGCCCTTGCCGCCCCCTACGCGCTGTTCTTTGTCCCAAAGAGCGCCAGCACCGGCACCGGTGGCCAGGCCGCGCTGGACGCGCTGGGCAACCAGATTAAGGAGAGCGTGTACCTCAAGACCCACCAGCCCGGTAACAGGGAGCTGGCCCAGGGCCTCAAGGGCGACGCCACCTACCTGATCGTCAACAACACGGGGGCGCTGGAGAACTACGGGCTCAACGCGGTGTGCACCCACCTGGGGTGCGTGGTGCCCTGGAACAACAACGAGAACAAGTTCATGTGCCCCTGCCACGGCTCCCAGTACAACTTCCAAGGGAAGGTGGTTCGCGGCCCAGCACCCCTGTCCCTGGCCCTCGCCCACATGGACGTGGTGGACGACGTGGTCACCTTCTCACCCTGGACGGAGACCGACTTCCGTACCGGCCTTGAGCCATGGTGGAGGTAGATGCACCAAACCTACCACACCAGAACTCAGCTCGATGATGCAGAGTCAGGCAGGCAGCAGGGCAGCTTGCGTGTTTGAAAGGGTTTTGCCAGCATTGGGGTGTGGGGTTGTGGAATCTTGGGAGGGGGATTGCTTTTCAACAGCTGCAGTTTTTCCAGTTGGGCACCTCATAATTGAGTGTCATGACATTTGTATGCAGAACTTGCTAGCACGTTGCAACTATTGCTGCGCATATGTCATTGTAGCGTTGACCTGCTAGGGGCAAACCAGCAGCAGTGTGGGGTTGAAGCAACAAACAGAGAAGAGCTCTTTTACAACATTTTTTCCTGTAACATATATTCATCAACAATGCTTTGCGCCAGTCAAAGGGGGCCCTGTGCTGCGCACAATCTGTGGAGTTGAATCACTAGCAGCGGGCAGCATGCTTGCCAGAGCACATGCCTCACAAAGTGCCTCTGTGCACCATCATCTTGGTCGCTTGCAGTGTTGCACCCACCCACCCTGGTCGATAAATCACAAAAGGACAGCTGCCTTCAAGTACACTAAGAGGCCTTGCAAAACCTACAGCCCACTATTGTGCCAGCCTTGGGAGGAAAACTCTTAAGCCAAGTGATCCTCACTGTTGATTAGTGTACGAGCCACTACACAAACCATTGCAAGTCATATCGGGTCACGTCCTACGTCTACATCACATGCAGCTGACAGTTTCATACAATAGCAACAGACTGGCAGCAAAAAACTGGCAACATGTTCAGACCGATTGTCAGGTCAGCAAACGTCGAGCACACTATCTACCTAAAATCCTGAACATTCTAGGGGAAAAGGGGGCAATCACTACTGTCAAAAACTGCAGACATAGTACACGTTCGATACACAGCAAAATGCAGGGGTGTGGAGAAGGCGTTCACCTAAGCCACTAGACAGCTAGCACGTCACAATAGAATACAAATAGTTGCCACTTGCAAAAGCCGTCGATGCACCGTGATATAGCAAGGCCATGGTCCAGGGTGGCACATTCTAGCTCAGCTGTACCATACAAGCCATAAAAAGGAGGGCGTGCCAGTACTGAAAGGACTAAATGGCTATTGAAGACAGGCGCAATTGGGTTCCTGGTACATCATGGCACCTCTGAACAGCAAGAGTTCTGACACCATCCACTGCTCCTAGTATTTTTCCACTTCATTCCTTAAATGCTCAGTTCAAACACAGCTACTCTGGGCAGCTTGTGTAGCTGCTGTACTTGGCAGGACATAAACTTGCTGCAGCTGCGTTCACAGCCTGCAACCAAGCTGAGTCGCTGGGCTGTCCCCTGACGTGACCTCAACGTTGCTAGGCCCCTGACATGGTTAGCTGTTGCTTGCCCGGCCTCAACCCTCCACTGGTCGCAGCTCAACTACTTTTTAGGGCCCTCATCACAAAAGCGCTCTGCGGCTGCTTGGTCTGTGGCTGCCTGGTCTGTATGCTGCTGGTGAGTGTCAGCTTGCCAGCGCTGGCGCCGGGCAGCATGCAGCCGGAGCAACATATCGGGGGAGCCAAGCAGGCAGGCTACTGTAGCGAAGAACCACGCAAACACCTCGCAAGCCACTCTGTTGTATATCCCCAGGCAGTGGACGGCTTCATCGTCCTGCACATGCCCCCATAGCGACAGTCAGCATGTGGTGGATCTGGTAATGTGTGCCGTGCAGCAGCTAGTCCAGCAACATTGTGCAACGAGCCAGGAACGAGTGCAAAAACCCAATGGGACTTAAACCCTGTGGCTTCCTGTGAAGTAAGTATGGACACGCTATATCACACAGAAACCATCGCAACCTCCTCAAGCCTTGAGTCAAGGCTATGACACACAACCAGCACCCACAGAAACGCTGCTAGTGGTGCACAGCGCACCTCATCAACCCTTTCTAACTCCTCTCCGCGGTTCATTCCAGCGTCCTATGGATGCAATAGCACATCACATACTGGTCACCAGCTGTGATAGCATATCACATAGTGATGCTCCTCTGGCAACCTGCCTGTGGAAAGGAGTGCAAGACCAAGACAGGAAGGGCGCAGCAGTTTGGGGACCCTGCGGGCTCAAGTTAAGGAAGACGCAATATAAGTTGAGTGAGCACCTGAGCAGTAGCAAACACTCTCACTTCAACTCAGGCCGCACAGCTGGGGTGTCCAAAACACATGCCCCACCGGGCCAGGACAATGAACAGTTGACGACGCTTTAAAAAGCACCTGCGTCAGTTTAACTGCATCGCCACCTCTATCCTGGATGTAAGTCAGGAGGAAAGTGCAGGAAAGGTGCCACATTTTATCCAATATAACTGGTCACGTAATATTTCAAATTTGCTACCAATATGTCTGCCCAGCGAAGCAGGTTACAGACTATAGCAGCACCTTTGACAATTGGACAACGCTCGTTGTGTTGACACCAAGGGATTACCCAGGCCGTTACGAAGTTTTTAGTTGCCCCACTGCCACATGCATGCATGCATCCAATTTACCCAGATAGTTATCCTATATAAACTGAATTGGCGGGTGTTCTGCGCACAATAGCTATTGCGACAGACCTCAATACACTGCCGCATTTCAAGGACGTATGTATCGCGCATGCCAGAAGGGTCCATGCCAGATGGTCTTATGCAGATGAGCTCATAGTTCTCATTCAAGCTGTGGAGGATGCTGAACTTTGGAAAGCTTTGAACCCGCTTGCAACACACACCCTGCATAGTTCAAGCCTGTTCGTAACTCAGCACATACGCGATAGGAGGACGTGCAAAGCATGGAGAACCTACCGACGGCGAGCGTGTCGGGAACGCAACAACACAGAGATTTCCACCTAATGGACGCTGAGGTCAGCTGTTTCCTTGGTCAAGGTGCTGAAGCGGTGAGTATTGCTGCCCTTGTCTGCGTGTGCGCGTGTTTCAGTCGGTGCCGTGCAGTTCCTGGCTGCGTGCATGCATTTGCACATATGCATGCACGCAGCCAGTTTAGTGCTGCAATTCGTCACCAGGTCATCTGCATTTCACCCTACTTAGTATTGAAGTGCTACTAATGTACAACCGTATGTATTGCAGCGTGTTTGGGAGGGGACGTTCCTTGGCAAGCCCACAATCATCAAACAGCGCTTCAACAAAAAGTACCGACACCCTGATTTGGACAAGAAGCTCACAACCACACGGCTCAAACAGGTATTGTTCAACACTCCCAGTGCACTGCATACATACCACTGTCTTGGTGACGCCTACCTCTAGTGTCAGCCAAGGTACTACTTCAAGCGGCACCCTGTTCTGGGGTTGTAGACGAGTGGTGCCAGCAGAAAGGAAGGGACAAGCACAACCTTAGGTTACAGGGTCACAGGTACAAGTTAAGACCCACCATGGCTTTAGGTGGCTTCAAACCCGGACCCTGCAGGGTTTGGGCGTGGCCCAACAGCGGCGCCGCCTAGGCTGCTGACAGTGCCTTGATCTCCAAAAACTATATAATGAAAAATGGAAGAAGACCTGTGTGGCCACGCGTTGGCCAAGAACGAAATGAAATGCTCGCAAAAGATTAAGACATTGTATTGCTGATTTTTGCCTTTTATCTTGTTACCTCCGATAGGGTATGGCATGTTTGATCCGTGCACTGCTGGCATTTAACTGGTGCACCTCACGCAGTCGCTGCTGGTACAAAATGAAACATTGACACACACTGCATTGGCCGCTGATAGTGCCCTGTTTGTCCACAGGAGGTTCGGTGCCTGCTCAAGGCGCGCAAGCACGGGGTGATGACGCCTGTGGCCTACTACGTGGACCACCTCAACAGCATGATATACATGGAGAAGGTGGTGGGCAAGTCCCTAAAGGAGGTGCTGCACGAAGGGAAGCTCGCGGAGAAAGGTAGCCAACCTAAAACAAGTTTGCCCATTCACCAGCATTCACAGCCGTTTCAGTCTGCAGCATGCAGTTGCTTGCCTTACCTTCAGGATGCTGAACTCCATGGTGTCAGACCAGCACGCTCCGAGGGGGCCATTCCATGAGTATCCCATGAGTATGCCATGGTTCGCACCCGGATGGCTGCCTCTTGACTATGCTCTCAGAATTGCCTGTAAATTGTCTGAATATGCCAGTGGTGTGCCAGCATGGCACGTGGGCTGATTTTCTGGTGTGTGCCCTGGTAATGCAGATCTGGACAAGCTGCTGGAGGGGGTGGGCACCGCGCTTGCGCTCATGCACGACGGGGGCCTGATACACGGTGACCTCACCACATCAAATATGCTTGTGCGGGACAGGGACAGGGTGCTGGTGAGCTGGTGCATGCACGAGTCGTGGCCCACCACCCCTTTTAAGAGTTGGAGCATGGGGTTAGGGTTTCGGGTATAGGTTTAGGGTATTGGTGGCTTGCGGGCCACCTTGTGGTTCCATCATGGTGGCCAGCTGGGTAGCATGGCCCCACGGATTCCATTTTCATTTTTAAGAAAAGATAGCTGCGCGTTCATGAATCATGAACTCCGCCTTGTGAAGGGCAGGAATGCATGTGGCCACTGTTGATGGATGCATTCCAGGTTGTAGCTGTAACTGTAATTTGGCTTAAAGTTGGCCCACGCTGCAGGTTGTGATCGACTTTGGCTTGAGCTACACCTCCACCATCCCCGAGGACAAGGCGGTGGACCTGTATGTGCTGGAGAGGGCATTTGTCAGCGCGCACGCAGCATACGGCAAAGTGGTGCGGAACCAGGAATGGGTAAAGGGATTAGTGCGCTGCGTGCCGGTCGCCAGGATGCAGGGATGAGTGTCTGAGCTGTGCGCTGCGTTTCTGTCGGCAGGGTTGAGAATGTAGGGTTTCATGCTCTGCACTCCTGTCGCCAGGGTTTGGATGTTAGGGTTTTGGGCCTGGGTTCAGTGTGCTCTGCATACCTGTCGCAAGGGTTGTGCACCTGCATTGCCATGTGCACACGGTGGGCTGTGCTGTGGTTGGCGTGTATCAAACCGACTGCGCCTGTGTGTGTCCAGTTTGACAAGGTGTTGGACTCGTACAAGCGCCAGTCAAGGTCGTGGAGCAGCACATTCAACAGATTCGCAGATGGTGAGTGTGGAGACTCTAGATCCTCAACCAAATATGTTTGATATTGATTTGACTAAATTTCATAATTTGTGATGTGCATGTCCTGCAGATGCAGCAATTGTTGGTTGAGAATCATGTTTCAAGCTTTTCTTATGGTTTAGGTTTGTTGACACCCTGTGGATCCTGACATGCTTCATTGGTGGTGCGTGCAGTGAGGACCCGAGGGCGCAAGCGGGCAATGATTGGGTGAGGGATGCACTGACCTGGGTGGGGGGTTATGGGGCTTAGGGAGCAAGCAGGCCATGATTGGCTGAGGGAGCGGACCAGCCTGTGCTGCACTGGGGCTGTCTGGGGGAGATGCAGCTTGAATGCGCATAACGTGCTTTGGAGGGGTCAGGGTTCATGAGTGGCGTGGTCGGCGGAGGTTTAGGGTTTAGAGTTGGTGAATGGCGTAGTGCGGGGGAGGGATAAGGGTTTATTAATTGCGTGGTGAGCGGTTTGTTATGGGTTTCAAGCTTGGCATCCTTCCTTGTGCTTGTGAACAATGATTGCAGACAACGGGCAGTTGGATATGCACTAATGACTGCCATCGTGTGCTATTGAACGATTATTGCAAAGACCGGGCAGTCTGATGGATGCAATGGTGCCGCAATTGGCCAAAGGGCTTTGGCCAGCCAGGTTTTACACCCACTATCAACACCATCCACAGTCAATACGACAGTTGGTAGTCGACTTGTCCCCAAAGTCACAGGCAGAGTGCACTATAGAGCATCTTCCTTGTGAGAGTGAATTATCCTGTGTCAGATCCTTGAGACACCCTGGGCCCAGTCTGTGCGTGGTCCAAAACCCTAAAACCCTACAGCAGTGCCAGGCCATGGCCAGGTGGGAAACATGGTGGCACAGCCTTTGATAGCTGAGCTGAGCTGTAGCTGACAGGCCACAACTGTTTTAAACAAAAGTGCCCAAACGCTCCAGCGCTTACCTTCTTGCATATCCGCCCCTTGCCTCACGAATACTGTTGCACTCTTCGCAGCATGTGCTGAACCCCTTCATGCAGCATCACTGCTAGACCAAACGCTTTGGACCCACCTTGACACACTAGCAAACATGAACCATTTACAACGGCTGGCGCACGCCTCCAGTCTCATCCACAGGCGTAGCTATGGCCTGGTCCCTATGGTCATCGAGTCCACACCCCGGGGGGAGCGCGCCTTCGACATCTACTCCCGGTTGCTGAGGGAGCGGATAGTGTGCGTGAACGGCCCTATAGACGACCACATGAGCAACGTGGTGGTTGCCCAGCTGCTATACCTGGAGTCTGAGGACCCAGACAAGCCGGTGCGTGGTCCCCGTTGGGACCCACATGCATGCATGCATATGCCCATTTAATTTGTATGTATGCATGCAACACGCGCTGCATATGGAACAGTTTAACATGCGGTATTGAACACCTCGTATTGTTGAGTATGGTGAAATACACAAGGTGTGCGGGGTGCATAGATGTGCCCACATGCACGCACATGTCAACACACTCATGTACACCCCAAGTTTGGAAGACGTTGTCCAACCTGTATTTATGCCCTTCATTACAGCAGTACGCGTCTATTTTTTTTGGAGGCATTCCAAGTCTCGTGGGGTTACAAGACAACCCACCAAAGCATGTCATGTGTCTCCTGCTAAAACGTCTGCATGGGTGGCCCTCTTCAAACAGACAACCACAGGTAACTTGTCACTCCTCTCTGCACCTGCAGATCAACATGTACATCAACTCCCCAGGGGGCATCGTCACGGGGGGCCTCGCCATCTACGACACAATGCAGGTAAGGGCCCCAGCCCCACCCCTGCTCCCCCACAAAGCAACCCCCAATGCACCCAGCGAAACCCCTCGCACCCCTCATGTTTCAACTCGCGCCTCTGCAGCCATACACCTCGTAGTGAGCGCCCTTCTGTAAAGTAAAACAGACTTCTCCAATTTTGATTAATATCTCCCCCCCCCCTGCAGTACATCCGGCCCCTGGTGAGTACCATTGCTGTGGGCCAGGCGGCGTCTATGGCATCCCTACTCCTGTGCGCTGGCGCTCCCGGGGAGCGACGGTCACTGCCACACAGCAGGATGATGCTGCACCAGCCATCGGGGGGCGCACAGGTGAAACCCTAGAACCGGATTTCTGCTGGTGCACGTCAGGTGTCACCCCTAGCTAAAGTAGCATGCGGCACTAGCCCTCGGGTAGCACCCGCCTTAGGGTTTAACACATACAGACCAGGCGACATCTAGGTAGAGTTGCATGCGTGCACATTGGGAGTCACCCCAGTATAGGGCGATGGACAGGATGGGATGCATACATTGAGGGCGGCGCCAGGCTACAAATTTTTATCCCTTGCAAGCCGCTGCGAAGACCCATATCCTGTCGGCGGCCCCATGCTCATTCTACTTTAGTGCATGTTGTGCTGACCTGTGCAACATTCCTGGAGAACGCAGCAAAGCCTTGCCATACACGTCGGCGACGGCAGACAGATGGCCCCGGCCTGCGCATTGGAGATGGACTTTCAAAATGGTTGCAGTATGCCCCTTGAATTGCATCATAGAAAGCCAATATTTTTATAACACTATAGCACGAATTACCGCTGATTAGCAACCACCATTGCAGGGCCAAGCCACCGACATCCTCATCCAGGCTGCAGAGATTGGCAAGATGCGGTCCACACTCAACCGCCTGTACATCCAACACACGGGCCAGCCGCTGCAGACAGTAGGTAAGGGGCACATGGCTGATTGGCCTGTGGCACACATGGAACCCTAAACCTGACAAACAGCAGGCCGATCGGCTCGTGGTGCAGATGAGCCCAGTACCTCAGAATATGAAAATGAAACTGAAAGTGAAAAACAGGTAGCTTGCCTCGCTGCAGTTACAGGACCACTGTGGGTTCATGTGGAATGCATCAATCCATGATTACCATGCGCCACGCACAGTGCGGGCTGCCGTTCACCCTCGAAGCCGCTGCCAAGGGCCATCTTGCTTGTTGGCCTATGGGCACACATGAAGCCCTGTATTTTCATCCAGTAGCATGCTGATTGGCCTTGCCTGCGGTGCAGAGTCTGCCCTTGAGCGCGATTACTTCCTATCGGCCAATGAGGCGCTGGAGTTTGGGCTGATCGATGAGGTCATCGCGGCCAGGCCACAGCCGGTGCAACAAGAGGAGCAGTGATCAGCAGTGTTGTGCATGGGGACCGATTGGTGGGACAATCTAGGCAACCAGTGCTAATTGCAGTGCGAGGAGCAGCGAGTGGAGCACAGAGGCGCACTTGATCAGTGGTGTGATCAGTGCGCACTGTGGATCAGCTGGGTGCGTCAACAGCCTGATCAGCGTTCAGCATGTGATCAGGGCTGGGGGTGACCATGACATGTGCAGGTGAAGGAGGGACGTGCCACGGGGTGTGCGATTGTGCCTGGGATTCTGGCACCAGCGGGGTTGTGGTGGGTGTTCTGGGCAATTATTTCCTATGTGTCTTTCTTGGCAGTAAGGACTCTCGACTCACAGGCAGCTCTGCACAGTACCCTTGGGGACTGTGAGCACGCCGTGAAGGGATTTGTGGCACAGTGCCCGTGGGTCAGGAAATCATCTACTCACTGGCGGTTGGTCACAGGCATACCGTATCTGGGGGGGACATCGAGTACGATGCGAACACCGTGTAACTGACCATCGCCAGCTCGAGTATAACATACGCGTCCAACAACAGCAGGCACCATGACATTCGCCCGGAGTCTCGACGAGACTCACAGTGTGGGACTAGTCTTGCAGCATGATATGCAGGGGCAGGGCTATAACATTAAGTAATAGCGGCAAACAACCCGGTGCAGTACTCAGTAAGCATGTGTATTCACGTTACAATTGAGCTGAGAAAAAAGGGCGGCACTTCTGAATCAGCAGCCCTATCGCCATCACACCTGGTAGGATCTTCTGCAAAACATTTTCCCTACCTAGGAAAAAACTCGTTGTAGGCTACTAGTATAGCGCTATTATTAACGATGTGTCAGCGACAAATTCCCAAAGGCACCCATGCCGTTACGGCGCCTTCAAAGCAAAAGAAGCAGCAGGTTTGGACTAAATACTGTCCGTGAATGCAATTCCACGATCTAGCCCGTGTCACTAAGTCAGATATTGATATCCTAGCCCTAGCATGTGAACCAAGGAGAGCCACCACACAAGCCACCTGGCAGAGGACAGCGCTACCCTGCAAAAAGCATGATAATTGATACTACGTTGCCGATTTTCAGTGTTGAGCACACCTGCCACATACCAGGTACCTGCTATTAACACATCCCTTTGCAGCTCATGTCCACCCACCCGCAGTATTCCACCTATACATTTGGTAGAGCACTGAAACCCCTCCCCCCAAACCCAACCCCCCCTGAGACCCACGGCCGCATAGGGACAATTAGTGCCCCCCACCATTCGCTGCCTGTGAGCACCCATTGCCCAAGCTTGAAACCGCGTCATATCGCTCAAAAATAATGCTGCCAGCCTAGATCACAGTGAAAAATGTGGGATAGCGCTTGCGGTTGCCATGTTGGTTGGCGGAACCAGCAGCGTAAAAAGGGATTTGTGGCAAAATCGGCATGGGAGCATTAATGTGGGTAGATTAACCTACCCTATTTCTTGATTGTGAGAAGGAAATATGTATGGTACACAAAACTGGGTGGGTACTACATTCCCACGCCTAAAATACTCGTTTGCTCGCTTCAACAGGCAACAAATGTTGAGACAGATTTCCGCATAGATTCCGGGCCCAAACCACAGGTGCAAAAGAAAAGTTCCACTATGCGACCTGTATATGAGGTGCCATCAACCAACAAAAAAAGGGAATGCCACAATGTTCACCTGCTACTACGTGGCTAATACAATAATTCATGTTGCCAGCCACCATACTAGGCGCACTGAGCGTCAAAATACCCCCCAAAATTACCCCGAATCAAACCCTCCATTTAGACGTGTGCGCATTTCGCAAGCGGGTGCCTGCGCGACACACAATCCCCACTGTGACTCCCAGGGAACAGATACCACACACACACACTGGACTACAAATTACCTCCGCCATTCCTTCCCAACCCACCCCACCTGTCACCCTTACCCCTCCACCCCACCCCCACCCCCACCCCCACCCCCACCGGCGCCAGCGCCCACAACCTACCCAGGGAGCGCCTGCCGCGAATACCCTAAAAACGCTACACAACGCAGCCCTAGATGGAGAAGTCGTCTGGGATGGTGGCCCCGCGCACCACCACCACCAGCCCGTTCTGGATCATGTAACCGTGCTCATCTGCGTGGTCCGCCTCCTTGACCTGGTGCCTGTTGTGCAGGGTCACGTTGTCCCCCACGCTTGCATTCTCGTCGATGATGGCGTTCTTGATGTGGCAGTTGCGGCCTGGAGGGTGGGGAGTGGAATTGGGGTTACCGGTTGAGGTTGGAGGGGTGGGCGCCGCATGGTGCAAGGTAATAGCGGTCATGGTGTTCTAAGGCAGATAGGGAATTTTCCTTGGGTGCAGTGCAGTGCACAAATGAGAACTTCACTACCCACCAACCACGGCCCCTGTCGGCCCCATGTTTGATTCACCAGTCAGAGCTTAATATCTTTTACCAAGACCTTTGCTAGGATTCTTTACTGGTATTCTTTACTAAGACCTTCCCTAGGGTTTCCCAACGTACCGATGCCGATCACTGGGTGCCCCTCCGCGCGCTGCAGCTCGCGGGTGCGGTCATCCAGGTATGTGTCATTGCCCAGGATGAGGCTGTCCTCAACCACGGTGCCTGGCTGGATGTAGGTGTTGCGACCAAGCACGCAGCGGGACAGGCGGGCGCCCTGCGGTGGAGGGTCTTGTTTAGTTCACCTGGTTTGATACCCTCTGCTAGCCCTCCTGCTAGCTACGGCTCTAGGACCAAATAGGGAATGTAACTTTAATACACCACAGCGGATGGGGCTTGAATATGGGTTGCTGAGAAGCATGCAATTGCCATACGAGCCTTTTTGCATTCTCAAATCCAAAATTCACTACTGTGAAAACCCCCGCCGCAGTTCAGGGCCCCATCCTTGTCAAGCATGCACCATCCCCATCCCTCCTCAACTCACCCTCAGCACGCTCCCCTCGCCCACCAGGGTCTGCTGCACCGTGCAGTCAGTGATGGTGGTGGGTGGCAGGCATGTGCCCTTGCACTGGATGGTGGCCTCCACATCAAACATCTTGATGGGCGGGTGCCGCTCAGTCATGGACAGGTTGGCCTCGTAGTAGTCGCGCAGGCTGGACACATCCTGCGGGAAAACATAAAACATTATTCCCTGTTATGGACAGTTGGCTTCTCCTACCATCCAGAACTTTATACAAGAGCTGTGGCTGTGGCATGCAACCAGCGCTCACCTTCCTAGGACAAAATGTAGCCTACCCAGTAGTTAGGATTATCACTTTCAGGACTAGGGTGTTTGCATTTGCAATTAACTTCTTACACCTTAGAGTATTTCCTGGGTCAATGTTTAAAGCGCACCTTCCAGAATCCATAGTTGTGGTACGACACCAGCTTGAGCCCCTCCTGGATTGCGCTGGGCAGCACGTGGTGGCCAAAGTGGTACTTGCCAACTCCGTTGCCCTCGGAGAATGCATCTCCACTCAGCAGGTGCTCCAGCACTTCCCGCTTGAACACATACACCCCCGTTGACGCCTCGAATGGTTGTGCGTTTGACGCGTACTGGCTGCAGTAGGCAAGCTCCTTCAGCTGGTGCAGGTTGGGCTTCTCAATGAACTGGGAGATGCGGTCTGCGAGAGGGGGGAGGGGAGGGTGAGCGATGTGGCAAGGGAGGTAGGATGTGTGTGTGTGTGGCGGAGGGTAGGGAGGGGGTATAATTGAAGTGCGAGATGCAGTTTGCAGGATAGCTGTGGGCCATGTGTGGGCATTTCAATATAAGCTGGGGGGTGGGTCAGCAAGAAATCAGAGGGTTAAGGTGAGTATGGGCAAGGTGGGGGGAGGCTAGGCTTCTCAATGACACCCTGTGTAAGGGTTTAGGGTTGGCTACTCACTGTCGTTTGACACCTTGCACACGCCCCTGTGGCTCGCATCCTCAAAGTCCACCGATGTGGTCACGATGGTCACATCGGCGCCATGCGCACGGTGGTACCCGACAACCTTCTGGAAGTCCTGGGGGGGGGAGGTGCACATGGCAGACGTCAGCACAATGCAAAATAGCACGCGTGGTAGAGATCAGCAAGGTGCAAAAGGGGGTCGATTTCAGGTGCAAGGGGAGGGCTTGGTGCCTCAGGAGGAGGAACCAATGAGCCTGCCAGCACATGCAAATCAAGCCCAGAGTGCCCATTTTAACATTGCTGCCTATGTTTAGTAGTACACAAAACCACATCAGGGTCCCTGATTGTGCGACGCCATGAGGTGAGCAGTACCCAAAAGCGGGTGCCGGACCCACCACCACACAACAGGACACCTCGTCCAACACCACATCACCACCACGCCACCCACCATGCTGTACAGCGCCTGGCCCCACACCACCACCGTCACACACCACTTCGCATGCTATACGCCGCCTGACCCAGCACCACCACCAACATTACCCAACCCACCATGCTGTACAGCGCCTGGCCGGACAGCACAAGCACATCGTCCGGCACAAACTCCCCCTTGTAGGGCTCCAGAAGGACCTCCAAGTTGCGCCGAACGGCGTCGGCCGACCCCTTGTACCACGACTGGTCGTGCACCGTCTGGGTGGCGGTCAGCACGTCCACAAAGCTCTCCTGGTAGAGGCCCCCGAAGCGCGTGGGTGGGTAGTTGCGGCTGATGTGCTGGTTGAGGGAGTGGGAGTTGAACTGGGTGAGGACGTACCTGCGGGGTGGGTGGAGGGTGGGAGGGTTGGTGAGGGGGGTGCAGGGGAAGGGGATGGGGGGGTGTATATGGGGGGAGTGCACACCAGGAATATTGGAAAACTGGGTGTGGTGCATTGGGCAGCTGAGTGCTCAAATTAGCAGGAACCTGCCTCAATTACACTAGATGGAGCAACAGGAAAGAAAAAGCAGGACATGTACAGGGCCCGTCAGCAAATCCGCTAACTCACATTTTGTTGACTCCCGCGCGTATGCAGTTGCTCAGCGGCACGTCGATGAGCTTCAGGTTGGAGCCTGCAGCAGAGGGTTAGGGTTCAGCCTAAAACCCTATAGGGTTTACGCTGGGTGGACCAATCCCCCCGCTCCAGCCAGATATGGTGCTTCGCATCCAAAACAACAGCAAGGGTCCGGATCCAACAAAAAACACCAATCTCAAAGCAGATAAGGGGCGCACCCAAGGGTAATGCAGGCATGGCCCTGCTGCAGGCCCAGTGAGTTGTTAAGGGCTCAAGGCCTTCAAATAAAGGATTAGGTTTACCCAGTGGCACGGCAGGCATGACCCTGCTGCGAACCAGTGTGTTGTTAGGGTTATAGGTTTGCATTAAGGGCTTACCAAGAGGCACAGCGGGCATGGCCCTGCTGCGGGCCAGTGCATTGTTGCTGGGGCCGCCCGCCAGGACGACAGCGATGGTGGTCTTGGCCAGGTCGGTTGCAGCCACAGCCTCAACGGGTGCGGTCACGGGGGCTGCGCGCTTCTGGGGGGGTGGCTGCCTGGCCTCTGCGGGCCTGGCATGCCTGCAGGCAGTAGGGTTAAGGCGTCAGGGTTAAGGGTTTATGGGGTCAGGGTGTGTGCCAGGAAGAGTCATACTGCTCTGGGTGTTGCCACCTGTGCAAACTGCCTACTTCTTGCTGTCCTGCAGGAACCCACTTCTGTTCACAAACTCAACTTCAGACCCTTCCTATGCAGGGAAAACCAGCCCCAGACCTGGACCAGAGCCTAACAAAGACAAGCAGTGGGAACAACATCATGTATGCCCCACCAGTCCCTGCAGCACCCTCACCTCTCTTTCTCCTTGCCGAATATGTTGATCGCGCCTGCCGGCTGCCTCTCCATATAGTCCTGCGGGGACCGCCTCTCTGGCGGGGCAGCAAGGGCAGCGTGCTTCTGAGAGGCATTCCTGCCCTCGTCCTCCCTCCACAGCGCCTGGCTGGTGGCTGCAGCGGGTGCGAGCCTCCTGGGGTGGAAGGCTCTGGTTGAGAGCTGCCTGGTTGAGCTCCCCAGCTTGGAGCGGTTGAGGACTGTGTCACACAGGCTGGGTCTGCCTATCCCCCGGGTGTCCATCAGCTGTGCCGCCATCGGGAGGGGTGGGGGCAGCTGCAGGGCACAAGGCAAGGAGGGTCAGTGGCAGGGTCAACGCAAGACTCTGATATGACACTGCTGAGGGAGAGTAGATATCTGATCCAAGATGCAACGCCAGGAGCTCCTAGCCCAGGAGAGCTGATCCCAGGACACTTGCTTTAAAATTCGAAACCAAGTTGGACTGAGCAAAAGACGGCTATTGGGCAACTGCTTCAGAGGAGGACAGATCAGATGGCACAGGCATATCTAGGTTGCAAACAACAACACCTTTGCTTGCAGAGCGTATCACCCTGAATGCCCTCTACCCAATTGACTGTTATACTGCACAGCATCGTGTCTCAATAGCAGGTTTCGTGAAGTGTACAAACCGGCGTTTTCAAACTGAATATCATGCCAGATATCTGATACTCCGACACATGCGACAGCATGAGGACATACCGAGTTAAGTGAACGGTTGAGAGTTGAAAACAACCACCTAGTTGACCAACTGAGTCCTTGCTGGTGTGTGGGTGCTGCAGTGGAGGCCGATGGGTCCTGCTACACGGCGACGGGGTGCTGGGCGAGATGGAGTGACGATGTGATGCCAACTCTCGGAACACCAAACGTTGGCTATGAGTAGATGGTGACTGGTCGGGTGTTTAACAACAGTGCTTGCGAGTGGGTGGCTGGGTGGGTCCAAGAAGAGTGAAACGCGGTGTTCAACGGCCGTGCCTGTGACGGCGACGACCACACGAGCAAAACTGGCAGTGGGACCTGACGAAAGCCAGTGCCAGCGCACGAGCCTAGCCACACCACGTGGGTCACTTTAGCCATGGCCACCCACTTTCGTGAACCCAGCAACCCACGGCTACGGACGTGGTTAGTGCCGGGGGGTAAACCTGTCACCTGGCAAGTCTATCACCTTGACCAAGAGGGCATGAAACCAACGTGGGCAATGCACGACCGAGTGACTGCCCGACCGGGAGCCGCATGCCTCTGAAGCCCACATGGGATGCTTCTGGGGGTAAACCGTTTCGTACGTCAGAACACACACGTATACCTGTGCCATGCTGGCAACCGCACAGGGCAGACTGCAATGGGGGGACAAACCCCTCCACCCGCAATGCTGTAAGCAGGGACGTGACTGAACGGTGTGTGGATGCACGCACTGAGGGAAGGTTTCGGGCAGTCAAATACTGCTTGGCCACGCGTGAGCCTGTCGCCAACGACCAGGGACTGTTTCGGAGTTACCACTTGCCAGTCAAAGGCAACCGTTTGCTCTGGATTATCGCGCGGCAGCGGCACTTGAATCAGCAGGTTGCCAAAGATGCATGACTAACAACACGATGCGAAGCCCCTGAGGAACGAAACGCGCCTCTACTTGCCTGCGTTGCTGCTGGGATGCCCTGGTGTGTTGTCTGTGTTCCAGCTGCTCTGCCGGTGCCCTTGGTTTGTGGCTCAGAAACGCCAACAGGACTCGCGGCAAGTGGGTGGTGTGGTAGGTTTGCAGCGCTCGTACATGCAGGTGCTGTTTACGAGCGTATCCAGAGCTTGCGAGCAATGCTTGGGTGGGAATGTGCTTTCGGAGGTCTGTGTTTGTTTGCGCAAGCCCTGGCAGCAAAAAGGTGTCTGCAGGAAAGCAGAGCTTTTCCCCCGGAAAGCATACAACACCCAAGGCGTTGGTGAGTTTGCTGCTGCCTGCGCCACAAAGGACCAGCCTGGAATGCCATGTGGCAGCTGACGTGGCAGCTAACTTTCGAGTTTTGGGTGCAACGTGTCGCTTCGCTGTCGCTTCTCTCCAAAAGGCTTTTCGACGTTGACTGGGGATGCGTTATGCCCCAAGGAAGAATATGCATTTGTTGTGGGGTCTTCTGATTGATTGTGCTACGCGCCCCTTGGGAGCCAAAGTAAAAGTTGTTCGGTGCCAAAGCAGGAAAGGAATGGCAGTTCGAAGTGTTTTGCAAAGCTGTTGTTAACTGGGCTATATTGAAGTAGGTCATATTGAGTGGCTATGTGCATCAACCTTCCTCAGTATGCAGATCTGCCTTGCCCATTGCCCAAGCATTGCAGCAGGGTGGCCAAATAAATCGAGGGTAACACAACTATAGCTCGCAAGGTCGGATAGACGGGCGTTGAACGTTTATGTATTGATGGTTATCAATATAGGCCCAGATTCGGGCTGGTGAAGAGGCATCACGGGATGTGACAAGGGGGCTCTGATTGCCTTTTTGCCTCACCACTTTGAATACATTGTATGTGCCAGCACGATGGCTGAAACACAGCAGCAGTATTCGGGAACTTGAAAAAGCACGATGCACTTTGCGTACGGTTGGCCGAGGGCTTTGGCGGTTGGCCCAACAGCAGCGGGCACCAACCTGGTCTACATCTCCTTCGACACCGAGTACCTTGTGTTTGTGACCAGCAATGGGATACAGCTGTGGACGGGGGGTCAGCACCGCGTCAAGCTGGGCGAGCTCGTTCGTCAACCATCGGCGATTGAAGCGGAGGGAGCAAACGTGAAGGCGTTCTGGAGTGGCAGCAGGCACTTGCTGGCAGTTCTGGTGGGTGGTCAAGTGCTGGTGCCAACAGGGGACGCAGGTTGCACTTTCCCTTCAAAGGGCTTGAGCCAGATCTGTGGGCTGAGGAAGGGCAACCCTCCTGACCGATGGAAGGGCCTGTCTCTGCATGAGCCCCTGTCATGGGCAGTGTGGGGGGTGCATGGGATGGTGTCCACTTGCAAGTTGTGGGCGGTCTTGCCAACGCCAGCCGTGCTCAGCCGGTGCCCATTTCCCTGCTCCAGACCTCAAGGAACGTGCTGCACTTTTATGGGCTGCACATCTCCAAGGAGAGCGCGGTGCGCACCACCGACCCCGCGGGGAGGGTGGTCCATGACTTCAAGAAGACCGTGATCTACCTCCAGGAGGTGCAGCAGATGGATACCTCTCCGGAAGTGTCTGCCACGGAGCTGTGGGGGGATAGCCGTTCGGTCATGGTGGCCACCTCGGACGGCAACATGCACCTGTTTTCATGGCAGGGCAAGGTGGGGTACTCACTCGGGGATGCTGTTTCGCATATGCATGCATTGCCACACATCCCTCGCCTGACCTCGCCTATGCTGGGTGGGGTTGTGTAGGGCATTGACCGCATATTGCACTTTCAGCACACCATCACAGGGCCACATGCCATGCACCCATGTGGTCCACCTGCCCGCTGACAAGTGCCTTCGCCATGTGCTGACCACACACTTCCCCCCCGTTCACTCCACATTCCATCCCGCTGAACAGGCCCGGGGCGCGCGCAGCCTGTCTGACCTGGTCAGCTCCTCCCTGGCGCCCGCAATGTCCGGCCTGTCCACCATGTCGTCCAGCATGTTCGCGTGGACGCCCACGCCAGGCGAAACCAGCAGCCACGACGGGCTGGCCTACACCCGCAGCCTGGGCCTGCACTCCTCCTCCTCCATGCACAGCTCCCAGTCCGACTTTTCCAACCTGGAGGTGTTGTCAGCGGACTACTCCCCCCCAGCCAAGCTGCTGGCGTTTGCCTTCAGCGACGGGAGGGCATGCCTGTGCCGCGCGTCGGACGCGGGGCTGCACCCCTTGGACCAGCTGGAGTTCAACCACTGGCTGTCGAAACCGGGGTCGGGGGCGGTGCAGGTGGCCATTGGGGCCAAGGCGCAGCTTGTGGCGGTGGGTGGCGCACTGTTCTGTGTTAGGGTTTAGGGTTCAGGGGCCAAGGCGCGGCTTGTGGCGGTGGGGTGCATGCTGCCTTGCTCTGTGAGCCGGGGATTGCTGCAGGGGTTGTTGTTCCGATGGTGCACTACAAGTGCATCCATGTGGTGTTGGGGCTGGTGCACTACAAGGATGAGACGCACTAGGTGGATGTTGTGTCTGGCTTAACGGAACTGGCGTGATATGACCCTTGAAAAGTAGCTGGTTCGTCAGACTAGGCGGAAACTATTTGGGGCATGATGGTACTGGCGTGAAACCACTATTGCTTTGCCCTGCAGGTTGGCTTTGCCACAGGGGAGGTGGCGCTGTACCCGCTGTTTGGCTGGGCGCCCAAGCGGCGAGGGGGCGACAGCATGCCGGACGCCGTGCGGGTGCTTTCCCTCAAGGACTGGGAGTACAGGCCAGAGTTCACTGGCTCGGTGTCGGTGCTGCACTGGTCGCCAGACGCCTCGGTGCTGGCGGTGAGTCTTAGGGTTTAGGGTTTACTAGCTCAGTGTCGGTGCTGCACTGGTCGCCAGACGCCTCGGTGCTGGCGGTGAGTGTAGGGTCTAGGGTTTACGGTGGCACCTATCTGGCGCCCACCGCAGCCGCACGCAGTGGGGTGCGATATGCAACCAATGTGAGGTGCATGTTGGGATGCATGCCGTTACTGAGCAGCGTGGCAAGGCAGTGTGTTTGCCTGGGGTTAGTATTTAGGGTTGGTTGACTGCTGTGGTAGGCGTGCGCACTCAGCAGGCTCATTACTGCAGGTGGGGTGGGCCAAGCGCGGGCAGCATGGCGGTGTTGTGGCCGGCCTCTTGCTATGTAGGGTTTAGGGTTTACCGGTTTGCGTGCGCACTCAAGCACCTTTCCACTGCAGGTGGGCTGGGCCAAGCGCGGCATGGCTGTGTGGTCGGCCTCTGGCTGCCGCCTCATGTGCTCATTGAGGCAAACCTACCGCGCAAACACAGGGCGACTGCCTGCGGCCCCCTCAGCCAGCCCTGAGGAGGTTCCTGCTGCGTCTGCGGTGCCACTAGAGGTGAGGCTGTGCAATTCATGCATGGGGAGGGAATCTACTTTGGGGGGAGCATTCACAGTGGGGGACAGCATTCATGTTGGAATCACCATTCACAGTCGCAATGGACAATGAGAACACCCCACTCACAATAAGGATAGTTGTTGGACTTGGGGACAGCAATCAAAGTGGTGGCAGTCACATTGGGAACAATTCATGCAAAAGGAACAGCATTCATAGCCGGCGAATCGTTCCCTTCACTGCACATTGCACCCATGCATGGGCTGAGGCACATCTCCCACCCCTCCACAGCGCTGTGCACCCACACCGCACCACCGACCCACCCACCTTTCCCCGCAGAACGGCACGTCGGCGCTTGCCTGGGATCCCCACGGCTACTCGCTCATGGTTGGTGAGGCAGGGGAGGCCATTAGCATCATGGAGGTGTGCTTTGCCAAGAGCCTGCGCACCAGCCACCGCCTGCTGCAGGCCACGCAGGGGGGGGAGGCGGAGGGGGAGGGGTGCCAGCCGGAGGAGCTGCACGTGCTCATGGTGGGTGTGGTGGTGGGGGGGTATGTGGGTGCGGTGGTGGTGGTGGTGGTGGTGGGTGAGGGGATGTGCATGTAATGGTGAGGGGGGTGAGGGGATGTGGCTGTGCCTATCGGAGGGGGGTGGGAGGGAGGGGATTTGCTGCTTGTGCCGTCTGCGTGCTGATGACCATATCATTTGGTCCACATGCATATAGCACTGCAGCGGTCACATTTCCAGCATGGATTATGCCACACCACGCCACGCCACACAGCAACAACCATCCACACCTGCATCACCACCCCCCACAGGGCTCGGACCGCCAGGTGCCCATCTCCGGCACACCACAAACCACCACACCACATCAACCTGCGGTATTTTACTGTCACTCCCACACGTCAAATTGGCACATTATCACACCAACTCTAACCACACTCTCCACCCCCGCAGGGCTCCGACCGCCTTGTGCTCATTTCTGGCAGCCCCGACTTCAGCGACCCCCTGTCCAGCCCCAGACACAGCAACAGCGCCACATGGGACGAGTCAGGGATGGGGTCGGACCTGGTGGTCAGGCATCTCAAAGTATTGTAAACCCTAAACTCTGAACCCTAAAATCCTAACATGGCAACAGCAAATTGAGGCTGGGATCGGACCTGATCCACCTCAAAGCAGGCAACTTTTTTATGGTCGATGTAGTCAGAATTTGACCTTGTGGTATGCAGATGATTATAAATGTTGATGTCTCCACCTCTCTATAACCTCTTGGACCCTGTGTGCGCCTCAGGTGCTCACACCTGCATAGCTGCCACCCGTACCCTAATCCACCCTGACTCGCAGGTGGCCTACCAAACCCTACCCTACCCCGCCTCACACATGACCGCCAACTTAACCCTAACCCCTACATCCCCGCAGGTTCCCACATCCTACATGGCCGCCAACTACCCACTACTGCACGCCGCGGCCAGCCCCGACGGACTGGATATCGCAGTGGCGGGGCGGCAGGGCCTTGCGCTGTACAGCTGCCGGAGCAGCAGGTGGCGGCTGTTTGGGGATGTGAGCCAGGAGAAGGAGATAAAGGTCAAGGTGGGTAGGCAGGGGTGGGGGTGGGGGGTACAGTGGACTGTCATTTGCATTAAATGCAAAGCAGCTTAGAAAATCAAGTCAGGTTCACGAACAAAGCTAAAAACAAGTTGGTTTCCGTCCCTTCCCCCTGCAAAAGATGATAATTTGAATCTTTTTAAGTAATGTACTGAAAAAATATATATGTATCTTCATAGTTGGACACGCGTGCTTCATGACTGCACACGCAGGGCCTCGTAAGGCTCCCCTACCACGCCATGACATGCGCGCAAACAGCCCCGTGCTCCCCCCAGCTTGGCAACAAGCATCTCATCCTGAAAAGAGAAAGCATGACCCAACCGCATGCTGCGCAGGGCCTGATGTGGCTGCCCAACATTGTGATTGCGTGCGCGCAAGTGAGTGCGGTGAGCGAGAAGGCCTCTGCAGCTGCCCAGCTGCTGCTGTACCCCCGATACCACCTAGACAACTCGTCCATACTGGCGCGATTCCCGCTGCCTCAGGTGCGGCAGGTTGCTGGTGTAGGGTGTACGGTAGGGTTTAGGATTTTGCCTGCTTCAGGTGCGGAAGGATTGCTGTTGGTGCCGCTTTGGTAGCGGCGGGGGCTTGATATTTAGCTGGTGGAAGTGTTGGTGTATGGCAGTTTCAACATGGTGTGCATTGCTCTTGATCTGCAGCTGCGGTGGAGTGCGGACCGTATCCCCAAAAAAAATAGAGAGTTATTTTTAGCTGAGGGGATCTGTGTTTTTTGGCGGTTTTGACTTGGACTTCTGGTGGCAGGGATTGAGTCATGGTCATCATAAAATCATCAATCCACCCCAATCCATTCCACCCCAACCCACCACAGGTGCCATGCACGCTGCATCGACAAAGTCACCATTCTCCCCCACCCCACCCCCACCCCACCACCCACATTCACACCCCACAGGCCCCCTCTGGCCATGGACTGCATCCACAAACACACCATTCTCCCCCCACCACCCACACACACCCCTGGCCACGGATGCTGCATCCACCAACACACCATTCAGTCCACACACACACCACCCCCACCCCCACAGGTGCCCCTGGCCATGGACTGTATCGGCCGGTACGTGGCCATCGCCTGCGCGCCCCTGGACGTGGTCCTGCTGCGCGTGGACGTGCGCGGCCGGGTGGCGCCAAACTCCGCTGCCCGCGCCATCGTCACCGCCGTCCGCGAGCTGTCCATGATGTCGGTGGGGCACCCGCTGCGCGACATTGCGCTCATCGAGCCCCGCGCGTTCTCGCGCATCCCCGGCGCGGATCCCCGGGGCGGCGCGGAGCCCAGCCACTGTGTGGTTCTGCGGGAGGGCGGGGGGCTGAGCGTGCTGGATTTGGATCAAGGGTCGGAGATGCCGCTGGCGGAGAATGTGGAGTTCTTCTGGCTGCCGAGCAGTAGCTGCCCGGATGCGAATCAGGGGTATGAGCGCGCGGCATCGCTGCCGTCGGCAGCCTCGGGCCAGTTTGAGGTGTGTGCAGCATGGTTAGGGTAGGCTGTGGGGTTGAGAGTGTAGGGTTTTGGGCAGGGGGGTTGGAGGGAAGGCGTGTGTGGGCGGGGCATGGGCGGTAGGGTGTGGGACATGTGCTGTAGGGTTTGAGGAGCTGTGCATGTGTGGGGTGCAGGCTGCCATGCGCCGATGCTGGGCTGGGTTTGCGCACTGGTTGCGGAGCAAATCCCTGAAATCTGACTGCAAAACATTCAAACCCTGGACACTGCTGTGCCCGGGGCATCCACGCTGGAGTTACCAACGCCGGAACGCCCCCCTCATAGCGCAGTGCAGCACCCTCCAAACCCTGAACCCAAAGCCCTTCATGGCGCCCGGGCAGCGCAGCAAAAACCTCAATACCCCCGATGACCCTTGTCTGAAAACCCTGCAAACCCTAAACGCTGCATGTGTGCGTGGCCCAGGCACCCATGCCGGAGGCCCCCTTCATGGCGCAGGGCAGCACCACCCCGGGCGGGGGCCCGGCGCACTCCAATGGCGGGGGCGGGGGATCCCGGCAGTCCCTGGATGGCTTCCGACGAGACCCTGATGAGGATGCTGCCTCTGTATGCAGTCGAGCAGATGGGCAGATCAACGGTGAGTCACAGAGAAGGGTAGTTAATAGGGGAAAACGTAGCAGTATTGTAAATGCAAACCACCTGGAACGGGATAATCACCCGTTAATGAGGAACGTTTCCAGCTGCGGGAACGGATGACTTGGCAGATGGTCGTGACTTGGCACCAGCACCCACCATCCCCGCTCACCCCCATGTACCCACCACCCCACCCCACCCCCGCAGCCGCATTTGTTGAGATGCCCATGTGGACCTACGGCGCCTCGGGCATGCAGATGTGGTTCCAGTCGGCGCTGGCTGACCCCACCTCGCCTGTGTTCCGGGAAAAGTCCAAGCGCCAGACGGACCCCGAGCTAGATTTTGACCCCGAGGTGTACCCGGTGGGCATCTCACTGGAGGAGGTGGCAATCATAGGTGAGGCCCTAAACCCCAAAACCGTATACCATAAAACCCTAAAGCCCTTGACCTCGAGGTGTACCCGGTGGGCATCTTGCTGGAGGAGGTGGCAATCATAGGTGAGGCCCTACACTCTAAAACCCTAGATCATAAACCCTGTACCCCAAAAACCCAAGGTGTACCACTTCGCATTTTACTGTAGGAGGTGGCGATCATAGTTGAGACCCTACAGCCTGAAACCACAACACTCCGATACGTGAGCAAAGCGGGGATGGGGAGGGGCAACGTCTGCAGTCCTGACCCACTGCCGCAACCACACCATTGGGCGAGCGCACTTGCAACCCTACACCGCAAACCCTAACTCCCAAACCCCACTGCTACAATCACATCACGTCCCTGGCCACCAGCACACCGCCGCAACCCCTCCCCCGCCACCCACCACCCACCATCCCCCACCCACCACCCACCACCGCAGGCGTGACCCAGCGCGTGGTGCGCCACAGCAACGCCAGCAGGGCACCGGGGGCCCCCGAGGCCTTCCCCTGCTTCCACCCCCTGCCTGAGTCGCAGCCTGTACTCCCCTGCCTGCTGCGCCGCCTGCTGCAAAAGGGGAAGCTGGACGAGGCGCTCACGCTGGCCTCCAGGCACTCGCTGGGGCCCCACTTCAACCGCTCGCTGGAGTGGCTGCTGTTCACTGCGCTGGAGAACGACGTGTTCCAGGCGTCGCCGGAGCCCAAGGGGGAAAGGTGGGGTTCCCAGGATACATTCTAGGGTACGGCTGGATGCGGGGCTGGCGCTGGCCTCCAGGAATGCACTGGGTCCACCAGATGATTTTTATTCTATCATTAAATGGCCGTTTTGTATACAACACCACACGATCGCCCTTGGGATGCATGTAGCTAGCTAGCCACAGCCTGATCCCCATATTTTAACCCTCCCCTTCCCCCACCACAGTAGCCCCCAGTCCCCGGGATTACACCTGGCAGGCAGCGCATACCAGCGGGGCAGCGCGCGCGGCAAGGCCGCCATCCAGCCCTCGCGCCTGGTGGTCACCGCCACGCAGCTCATCAAGCACTTCCCACAGGTAGGAGGGTGCCCTAAATCTCTGCTGAAACCCTAATCAAACCCTACTTGCCGGGGTGATCACCGCCGCGGCAGCTCATCAAGCACTTCCCGCAGGTAAGGAGCTACATTGTAAAATCCTCATCCGCGCTTTCAAGCTTATTCTTGCAAAAACCCTGAATGGAGCGTTTGCAATGCCTCCCTTGAGTTTCTGGCACACTGCATGTCAATGGGTGTCATTTTTAATTTTACTGTTACCAATACATCCCCCGTTGTAAAATTATGTCAAATTGGTGTTTATCTTTACATTAAGTTTAAAATGACATTAAACTTCTACTCCCCGCAGTTCCCCGACATCCTCATCAGCGTCGCGCGCAAAACCGACGCCAGCCTGTGGCCCGCGCTGTTTGCCGCGGTGGGCAGCCCGTCGGGGCTCATGCAGGGCCTGCTGGATGAGGGGGCGCTGCATGGCGCCGCCTGCTGCTTGCTGGTGGTGGACCAGATTGAGGGGTCGGGCCTGGCCAATGCGCTGGCCATGAGGCTCATCAAGGTGCGGGTTTGGGTGGTGGTGCAAGTGGAGGTAGGGTGGGATGGCAGTAGGGTGGGCACGTGCGGGTGGGTCCTGGGGGGGGCAGGCAATGGCTGCTGCCTGCTGGTGGTGGACCAGATCGAAGGGTCGGGCCTGGCAAATGCGCTGGCGATGCTGCTGATTAAGGTGTGGGGGGGGGGAAGGGGGAGGGGTGCGCGTGTGCGGGGGGGTGTTGGGAGGTCGCGGGTTGGAGCTGTAGCTATGGATGACGGTGGACCAGGAGGGGCCTGGCAAATGAATTAACAGGCTGGGCTGTCGCGACGTACTTTGATGTTGTGGTCCAAAATCCTGAACCCTGACCCTACCACCTCTGCAGGCCGCGCTGTCAGTGCACCAAATTGTGACCCTAAATCCTTGGCCCCAAACCCCAAACTCTGGACCACTCCCGCAGGCGGCGCTGTCTGTGCACCAGTTGGAGCTGGTTGCCGAGCTGCTGCCCTAAACCCTCCACTCCTGTCCCTGAACCCTAATCACCACCACCCTGCAGGCGGCGCTGTCTGTGCACCAGTTTGAGCTAGTTGCCGAGCTGCTGCGCTTCCTCATACCCCCAGGCCGCACCCAGGCTGTCATCCGGGAGGTGGCCCCGCACCTTGCCAAGGCAGACACACCCACTGCGGCAGCGGCAGGGAAGCAGCCAAGCGTAAGTGGCTTCTTAGGGTTTAGGGTTTTAGGGTGACGCCACACGGGCACTGGTTGGCACATGCTTGTTTGGTCGTGCTCGGCTTGTGAGTGCGATTTGTGACGTGGCGTCCCGGGGCGTATGCCTTGGGGGGAGGAACTTTTAGATGGTTTTGGTGTAAACTCCCTTGCATTTTCTGTCAGAAAGCCAGGGTGGCATTGGTGGTGCCTCCCCTGCCGGCCACACCACACCACACCACTCTACCCTGCACCCCACACTTCTACATCACCAGCAGCAAATCGCACCCGCACCCCCTCTACCGCCTCCATCTGACACTTTCCCCGACGCCTGGTGCTGCAGGGTTCGTGGCTTGGCGCCATATTCGGCGGGCCTCGCACCAGCTACTCCGTGGTTGAGCGCAGGCGCACGAGTGGGGATGAAGCAGATGACAGGCTGCTCACGCCGGGGATTGAGGCGTTCGAGGTGAGGATGGTGGTGGGGATGGGGACTGCTGGAAAAAGTTTGGGATCTAGGGTTTGGGGTCGTGTGCAGGCGCACCAGTGAGGATGTGGGGAATATCAGATTGCTCACGCCAGGCTGTTAGTCCTAGGCTGTTACCCTTAGGTTTAAGGGTTTAGGATGCAGCATTGGAGCGCTGCAGTGCTTGTCCTGCTGTCCAGGATGTTGTCACAAACCCACTGCACCCCATGCCCCACTGGCATAGGGTTTAGGGTTGACATACCTGTTACATGCCACGCCCTTTCCTCCGCTTGGTGCAGAAGATTGTGCGGTGTAGAGTTAAATTGAAGTAGATTGTGCAAATCAATGTGCATGAGTACATGTATTTATTATTTTACCCCCCGCAGGTGATCTCCCTGCACGCGTGGCGCCTTTTGGAACAGGGCCAGTTGCGCCAGCTCCTCAACCTGGCTGATGCCCTGGCGGCCATGGGTGGCACCTTTGCCGCCATGCTGCACTCTGGCAAGCAACAGAGCACCTCGCACAGCATGCCAACCGCTGACAACGTGCTGTCAGGTGCGCGCAGGGGGGCTTACGATATAGGGTTTAGGGTTTAGGACTAGGGTACAGGAATGGCAAGCAGCAGAGCACCTCGCACAGCATGCCCACAGCGGACAATGTGCTGTCAGTACACGCAGGGGGGTTGAGGGTTTGGGTGGCGCAGGGTCTGGTGTGGCCACTACCCATGCTGATGCGCCCCCTATTCCCCACCCCCCCCAACACACACATATGCCACTGCGCCATGTGGTGTCCCTGCTTGATGTGCATTCTATTTTGTGGGATCAAAAAGGCGGCGTGCTCGCACACGCCCCCTTGAAACCCTGCTCCCTGTGCGTGAAACAATGTACTACATTTACAAATCAGCGACCTGAAACCCATGTAATTCTGCAGGCTACCTCCTAGCAGCCGGCGAGTTCCCTCTCCAGGTTGATGCGGAGTGCGCTACACAGGGTTTAGGGTTTGATACATTTGTAACAAAACTTCATTTTGTCTGCAGGCTACCTCCTAGCGGCCGGCGAGTTCCCTCTCCAGGTCGACGCGGAGTGCATCAGCGATGTGCAGATGCTGTATGATGCCTGCCTGGCCAACCACATCTGGCGCTGGGTCATACCGCTGGCATTCCTGCTCAACAGCAGCAGCCTGCTCAAGGGTATGTGTGTGGGTGTGGGAGGGTTTGAATGGGCTAGGCGGGCACTTTGTGTGTGTTGGATTTGCTTGAAGGCCTTCCAAGTATTCTTGCAACCAGTTTTTTTGGTTAATTATGGTGAATTCTGTCCGGTTGCCTTCAGTGGCTGCTACCTTGGCTCAACTGCTGGAATGCAGACGATATCAAATTGCAAAGGGTTGTTACGGGAAATACATTCCTTCATTACACATTTATTCTCACACCCCACCACCCCACCATCAGTCAGAGACGTGACGCATGTTCTCAACCCCACTTCCCCTGCCTCCCCCGCAGACGTCATGTCCAAGCGCCCCAAGCTGTGGGCCGCCCTGCGGGGAGCGGCTGCGGGTGACGAGGCATGCCACGAGCTGTTGCACGTGCTGAGGGCGGTGGAGGCGGAGGTGGGGGAGGGGGGGCCAGACGGCGCGCAATGACGTGGGGTGGGGGAGGGGGGACGCGTGGCGCGCATTTACAGAGGGGGGGAAGGGGGGGGCGCATTGACGTGGGGTGGAGAGGAGGCGGCGGTTGAGGGGAGCGCATGGTGCTATTGAAAGGGTGGGGTGGGGGAGGGGTGCGATATTGCGCTCAATGACACTGGAGGGAGGTACAGAATGCAATGCTAGGGATGTGGGTAAGGGTGGGGAGGGGGGTGGCATTTGCATGCTGAATAGCTCATTGCGCTGTGATACAACATCCAGTGATTAAGGTTTGCAGTTATTGAGGGCCAAGTGCTCGGTCTGCAGCGCATTGCCTTTGCTGCAGCGCAGTCTGGTGTGCAGACAGGTGGAGAGAGCTCGTGTACCTTGCACCATCTTGTAGGGCAGTAGATGCTGTTGAACACTTGAGACTTATTACGACACCTTGTAATCAGTCAAATTTTGCCTGCCAGTGGCGCAACCCCAAGGGATTGGTATTGCATATTCCTCCTCCCATTGCCTCGTGGCGTTTGCGTGGCAGCTTTTGACGGTCTGCAGCGTAATACGCAATACTATTGCCTTTGCTGCGGCGCAGCCTGTTTGCGGCCTCACCTGTTTACTGCATGGCGCTGCTTGCCTCCCCCTAGCTCGTCGGAAGGGCGCTAACCGCACCGCCCAATATTGGAATTCCAGAATGATATGCCGTATGGATGTTTTTTCAGGGTTTGCAGTGCCGATGGGGCTGTGCGGTCAATGGGTGCTGGTCCACATGCATGCATGCGCACAAGCAACTATGCCCAGTTGGCTGTCACAACAAACCGGACCAAGCCCTCGTACTATTGAACACAGCAAAAGGCGTGCGGTTGTGATCAGGCAGCAACGAGGGGTTCGTGATCAAGACCAGGGCTTGCGACACAAGTTGTCAACAATCGGACCCCGTGCAAGACGCTTCACGTTCCCCAACAAACAGTCCAGAGGGCACCGGTAGACAAGCTTTTGCTCGTGTTGTGCCAACCTCTTTTATTCGGAGCCCATTGTAATAGAAGTGGTCATCCTCGAAAAACCTTAGCAAGGGGAGTAAAGTATTGAAGTCTGGGTCTGGGTCGTCTTGTATGCATGCATATGTGTGAAACCGCATGCTCATATGCATCGGTGCTGTAGAAGCCCTTTCACTCCTATCAGTGCTATTGCGCAGCAGCACTGGTGTATGCACGACGTTTCAGTCGCGTCAGAACCGCTGTACACACACCCTCCTCAACGCAGTCTTGCAATTGGTGTATGCATGGCTGGGTGTCATCCCCCCTCTTCCCCAGTAAGTTTGCCGTAATTTTCGCCAATCTACTGTACCACGCTGGAGATTGGGCTGCTGCAGCGTTGCCGGTAAGTTTGCCTGCAAACCGCCCAATTCACTGTACCACGCTGCAACGCTGCTACGCGTGAAGCTGGGTCGTCCCGTATGCATGCATATGTGTACAACTGCATGCTCATATGCATCGGTGCCCTGGAAGCCCTTTTACTGGTCCCAGTGTACTCGCGCAGCAGCACTGGTGTATGCTCGACGTTTTAGTGTTGTTAGAATCTCTGTACACACACCCTCCACAACGCAATCGTGCAATTGGTGTACGCATGGCCGCGCGTCATCCCCCCTCTTCCCAGCAAGTTTCCTGTTATTAACGCCAACTTACTGTACCACGGCCGCCGCAGCTACTTGGGGTCGTGTGTATGCATGCATATGTGTCAACCTGCGTGCGCATATGCATCGGTGTCCTGGAAGCCCTTTCCCTGGTATGGGTGTAGTTGCGCAGCAGCACTAGTGTATGCTCGACGTTTTAGTATTGTTAGAACCGCTGTACACACACCCTCCACAATCGTGCAGTTGGTGTACGCATGGCCGCGCGTCATCCCCCTCTTGCACAGTACGTTTCCCGGAAATCTCGCCATTTTACTGTACCTTGCTGAGGTTGGGCTGCTGCAGCGTTGCCTGTTAATTTGCCTGCAAACTGCCAAACTTACTCTACAACGCTGCAACTCCGCGTGAACCAAAAAAAAGAAGGCGATAAAGCCAGATTAGCAGTCAATTATACACGCCCAAAGATGTACTTGTTTTTATTGTGTGGATACACTACCGGACCGTGCAAGCGCTCAAGCAGGCTCAGTTCCCCTGATGGTTGAGGTGATCTCAGCACCTCCCTGGCTGCACTCCAATATCAGCACCGAGTGGTACCCTTGAGTGGTCAGCAGTTAGCACTGATAACACATTTACATGGTGCACCTGTAAGTGCGCCTGCTGCCTGAGCAGCTGCAACCAATGACACAGCATCAGGGGGAATGCCATCCCACTGGCATGCAGCTCTGTTCCGCTTGAGCTATGGGCTGGCAGGGATGCAAACGCCAAGGTAGCATCAGCGCCAAGGGTTACAGTTACAGTTACAGTTACATGCATGGCCCCAGAGGGATGCATCCACCAATAGTCGCCAAGCGCCAAGGGCAATATGAAAGAAACAAGGTGGCCCCACACACGGCACTGCCAGAACAGCACGAACTGCCAGCACACCACGAGCCAAGGATGTTGAAAAACACCAAATCTGGTAGGCCGGGCAGCAACCACTATGGCGTAGGTAACAAGGGCACAGCCCCCAAGTATACTATGTTGTTAACCCCAATTAGTGTCTGTCTGTGTGGGCCCGATCAATTTGAATAGCCAGTCTTCATGAAGAGCCTCTGAGCCTCTGGCTGAGCCCAACTTTTTGTTCCTATAACAGCACATGCCTGGCCCACACCCCTTATGGTTGCCGCAAAATGCACTGTACAAAATGCCAATGCATCTGCACCTCCGACTGAATCCCGCATTGCATCCCTTTCTCCCTGCGTTCTGACTTGCTCATTGTTTACTGTGATACAATAGACATTGCCTATATGCACACAATATGACACTCAGTTTGAGTCTGCTAATTTGTCCTCCGTGCATCCTGGCCAGCTGCAACCCCACTGTGACAGCTGATGGAGTAAGCTCACGCAGAGTCTTGAAAAAACACTAAATTCACAGACAGGTCAAGGGCTGCCATACCCATTTCCGCTGCTACACTACCTCGACGACCTGTTCCTGGGTTGAGCATAGATCGTGACCGCGTCATCTTCATCTGAGCTATACAAGTGACGGATACGCGGCTTCTGCTCCATGGCCTTCCTGGCATCGCTGATTTTCCCCTGGCAGTCGGGATGGCCGCTGACCACCCTGCGCCACTCCTTGCACACCACTGCTGCACGTGCCAGGTGCCTACCCTCCAGCTGCCCATGCGTCAGCACAATTTCCTCCAACTGCAGTGGAGGCAGCCTTTTTTTGCAGTGACAGTGCAGTCATGACTGTCAGACAGAGGATTCTCTCGTGACGAGTGGTCTTTTGACAGAATCTGATTACCGTATCCTATCTTAAGTTTGCCAGATCTGATTTATTGTGCGCTGCAAATAATGATTTTTTTAGGTGTGAACATAACAAAAGATTGTTTTACAGT
Source organism: Heterotrichella gracilis (assembly GCA_032358255.1). Classification (NCBI taxonomy): domain Eukaryota; class Xanthophyceae; order Tribonematales; family Xanthonemataceae; genus Heterotrichella; species Heterotrichella gracilis. Next base: position 32,456 of record JAULBX010014314.1, on the reverse strand, counting down.
AATTCACTATTAACGATTATTTCAACAGGCAATAAATTCAAATATCGTATTGCACCCAATACAAATCCCATCTACAGTTGCCGTACCTCGCTAATGCTGACTTCCCCGGGCATGGCTGCACACCCTGCAAGCCATCTGCCGCATCTGCCCAGTGGCCCTTCCCTTGCCCAGCCCTCAGCAAGATTGCGCAAGAGTGGCGCAGCAAGAGTCGCGCAAGAGTGGCGCAGCATTGTTCTGTTGCTGCAGGAACATGGGCCCCGCAGCAGCGCTGCCACAGGCTCGTGCGTAGCAAAGGGCGGCTGGAAACTGGGGCCCTGCAGCAAGCATTCTGGTCAGCGAGGAAGGCAGATGAAATGATGATGACCGACCCTAAATTTAAAAATCCTAAACCCCGAGTGAATTAAGCTTCAAGTTCATGTAATGTCCCTAAATGGATTTAGAGATGGTGAAGTCGCTGCATGGCATGGTATGTGTTCTGCTCATGTGCTCATGTGGCCATCAAGGTCAGCATTACCCTGCAAAATATCCCTCGGGGTGAAAGCATTTGGATATTCAACCATAGTCTTGTCAGCACTTGCAATGGTGTCAACCTTGGCATATCATCTGCTGCGCCTTCCAAGAGGTTGGCTAGGTGGCGCAATTTCAAGTTCAATTCAAGACCTTCAGGAAGGTGCGTGATCCAGATGACACGGCAAGGTTGACACCATTAATAGAAAAAAAAATTCAAATTTTTGACAAAAGGTTTTGGCTCCTCCCCACATTGTACTCACCTGCTGTGGGCACCGCAGCAGCAGCACCCTCCACCAAGCGCATCCCCTCCAGCATGCCTGGCAGTGCACCCAGTGTGGTAGCCACCCTGCCTGGAGCACTGCCATTGCCGTCACCCAGGCCAAGCCCCTCCAGCATGCCTGACAGCACATCCAGCGGACCAGCCACCCTGCGTGCTGCATCATCTGCAGGCCCAAAGGCAAGCTCCAGCTTGTGCACCAGTCCACAGAAGCCCGCCACAGCGCAGAAGCCCACCTCCAGCGCATCCAGCTGCGCGTGCAGCTCCACGCGAGGCGCCGCCGCACTTCACCGCATCCCACACCGCGAGCGGGTGCAAGCACACCTCCGCAGCAGCGGCGGCGCGCTTGAACGCACGCTGCACCAGCTTGTGTCGCGCGCCTCCGGTGTCCTCCAAAACCCAGCCCTCAAACGTTGGCGCAGCTGGCACCCTGCGCTGTGTCCCATCCCCAACCCTGCCCCAGCCAACCGCCGCTGATGGGCAGCCTGTGCCGCGCGACAGGCGTTTACACAGCTCGTCCTCAGGTCCCTCCAAATGGGGCACGGCCACCACCCCCATGCGCGCCGCCAACTCATGCCGCGCCGCCAAGCTTTTCAGCTCGCGGCCATCTGGCTGTACTGCTGCCAGCAGCACCAGCCCCTCCCATGCGTAGGGTATGAGATGGGTGTTGTTTGCATACACAGCCTCAAACAGGTAGGTCCAGCCGGGCTCCAGCGCATGGTTCTGCAGCCAGCCGCGTGCCCACACAGCCTGCAGATCAGGGTTTAGGGTTTAGTTTTACCAAGGTTGAGGGTGTACAGGTGCATGTAGGGGTGAGGAAATCATCAGGAACCCCATAACAATGCCATAAACCCTAGATATAGCAGGATCTTTGAGGAGTGTGCATGTGGTGCTCAAGTGCGTCCAGCATGCAGCAATTTTGGTACTGACATGCAATGCTGCAGGATGTTGAGCAGGTTATTCTACAATCAGCTTGCAGATGGTATCTTTCTTGAAAATAATACATTAAATTGACTCGACAATAAAGTATCTGCATTCCAGTCTTGGAACCAAATCGGGTCAGTCGTAGACTACAGGAAAGTCTTTTACCAAGCCCAACAGATTTAGATTCTTATACTACTGTGTCATTGAACTGTGTGCACATCAGGTGCTGGTGCTCACCTGCCCTGAATCCATCCTGCGGCGGGTGGCGGTGTGCACCTGCCCCTCCCACAGGAACGCAATCACCAGCAAGCCATCCACCTTGAAGCTGGCACTAGCAATGCCCCCACCACCCATTTGGTACATTGCCATGTTGCGGGCATCACCTGCACTGCCAGGCAGCAAGTGGACGCCCCAGTCAGCGCCACCGCCACCATCCCCGTCACCATCATTGGCTGCTTGATTCTTCTGTCTATGCTCTGACCCCCTGACCTGGGCATTGCAAGTGGCGCAGCTGCCCTTGCTGCTGCTGCTGCTGGCGCTGCGGTCAAAGCTGGCACCCGGCGCAGGCTCACCAGCTCACCGAAGTGCACAAAGGGTGTGGCAACAACTGTGGAGCTGGGTGGGTGAAGCACCAGGCCACGGCACATGGCTGAGATGGCGGTTTTTGGCGGGCCCAAGGACGGATCATAGCAGTAAATTTCTAAGCCAGTGGCTGCATCCACTGTGCACACCACTGTGCCTGCCTGTACCTCTGCCACCACCTGCTCCATCAGCTGATCAAAGGGCATCAGGCGGGCAGGATGGCGGTCTGCACCCTGCTCAAGTACCATGCCCAATGCTGTGTCCTGCACCCATGCCACGGCGTCCTTCAGCATCGCAGGCGTCAGGTAGCGCCCCTGCGTGGACCGCAGCAGGATGCCCGATGCGGTTGCCGCTGGATTGGCCTTGGCCTTGTCCCAGCAAACTGACACTGGGCGCCAGGGTGCTGATGCCTGTTTCTGCGCTGCTGCTCTGCCTGGCGCTGTGACAGGCCCCCCGCTGCTGTAGTCTCTGCCGCAGTTGCTGCTACCTCAGGTGCCCGTGCAGGCTTTGAAGGCTGCCGCCTCACCACGCACTCGTACACCAGCCAGTCTGGGCCCTGGAAAGCCAACCACAACCCCACCTGCTCACGCCCTGCTGCCTGCAATTGAAACCAGTCTTTGATTGAATTCTTGAGGTCTTTGCCAGAGACGTCAGCCGCTGTCTGGTCCATTGGCTGCCACTTGAACAGCAGCTGTGCCATGCCGAGCGCATAAGGGAAGGCTGATGGGGTGAACAGCAGACCATCGGTAGGGTATGGGCAGCTGCGGCGACACTCCTCCAGCTCATGCAGCGCATGAGCAGTCACTGCCACGTGTCGCTTGCGCAGCAGGAGGATGTCGTCGCTGCCAGGTGGCAGCGCCTGCTGCTTCGTCTTCAAGATTGCTTCACGAGGGCCTGATGTGCCAGTACCATGCTCCTTGGCTGTGGATGCTGCTGTGCACAATGCAGCGCATCCCTCCGCCTCATCAAGCCCAATCTGCTGCAACATGGCCAGGCGGTCCGGCAGCGGCAGCTCCCATGTGCGCTGTCCGCCCACTGCCAGGGCATCAAAAGCGATGAAGGCACCACAGCAGGCGCCATCAAGCCCCTACCACGCCAGCTCCCCATCTAGCACTGTCCCAGGTGCCAGCTGCAGCACCTCTCCACCGCCACCACCACCATCACACCCCGCACCACCACCCACCAGGCCTTCCCTGAGGGGATAGCTGTAAAGGCTGCATGCACGGTTGAGCAGGTAGGACGTGCCATCCTCCCCCCACCAGCAGGAAGCAGCGGGTGCCATCCGCCTGGAGGGATGCCATGTACCGCTTTGGCCACCCCACCCAGCGCGCATCCATGGGGCTGACCACAGCCTGCGCGGGCACTGCAAAGGGTGCGCTCCCCTGCCCTAGAGTGTGCAGCCCCGAGGCGCCAGCAGCAAACGCCAGCACTGTGCGCCGTTCCGCAGCACTGGTGACCAGGCGTGGGGACACCACAGGCTCGATTCAGTGTGCACAGATGGCGGGCTCAGCTGCCAGTTGGCTGTCAGTGCTGCACCAGCCTGCGCGCTGCAGCCACGTGTTGCTGCCTGGTGCGCTGGCTCTCTCAGCCCTGCTGAAAACACTGGTGCGTAGCCAATGGCCGCCAGGGAGTGGCCTTCTGGCTCATGACGGGTGTTCCCAGCTCCAAACCGGGTTGCCGTCAGAATTTTACGGTCTGTGGTTGCTATCACCTCTGCCAGCACCCCCAGTGCTGAGAAGAACTCTACCAGGGCAGCAGCGTTGGCCTCCCCTGCACAGGTATTCCGCACAAAATCACATCAGGCTCGAGCACAATTGTCATGAAGAGTGTACCCTGCAGCGGCTGACATGCACAGGTAATCCTCAACCCCAAACCCTATCCAGTGTGGCATGTCTGTTGTGCAAGTGATGTGCAGTACATGACAAAGCAAATGCTCGTGACCATGCTTCATGCTTTCTTGCCACCGGAGCACAGAGGCGCATGCAAACAATTTTTTATACATATATGTGGCATGCCTGCGCACGTGGCCTGTCGCTCGGCTACGTGTCGCTCCTTGTCGCTGGAAGCTGATGCCTGCAGGCCGATGCTGCCGGTTCTGCTGTGGGCATTGGAGGCAAGGTACTGCTTGCAGCTGGCATCCACAAGTAGCCCCTGCGCAGGCATGGGTAGGCACTGTGGGTGATGCGGCATGCGTACATGCTGCTGTGCCAACCTTGCCCTCTGGTGCCTTTAGCATGCAAGGCTAAATACTCCTGCTGAGATTGCAACAAGTTCATAATTTTATGTGTTTGGAATTTGTTGGGAGCGCATGCATGTCACTACCTAGGGCTGATGATTACAGAAGTCATTACACACACATGCTGCCTGGTAAGCGCGGGCACAGAAGTGGTGCGTTTGCATTATGCTAATAGCATAGTATGATATCAGCATTTGCAAATTTTGCATGCACACCCAAGCAAATGCGTACGTGCAGCAGCGGCACCCCAGCCTCATGCAATTCCTCCATCACGCTGAATGCATCATCCAACTCCTGCACACACTCCAGCACGAGGATCCTGCATAATGTTTGCGGGACACGTTACCATGAAGATATGATCGTCACCGCTTCATGCTATGCATGCCAAGGCGGTCATCAACAAAGGAGGAAGGGAAGAGGAGGAAAGGGCAGACATATTGCGATAGTGCAAAGAAATATTTCCCCCACATTTACAGCAAACCAGTGGGTGCCACCAAAGCCCCTTGGCTTCATCATTGTACACCACAGCCATGGATAAGGGTTGCATGGCACTTCTAGTGATTCATGCATGACGCAGCTGTGCATGTGTCAAGCCTGTATGCTATGCATATGGCAGAAGCCATGGTGGCCTATACCAGTTGCTGTGCATGCAATCACCCAGCCCACCTTGTGCCATCATGACCCTGCTTTGTTGGTGCCAAATCTGCAAGCTTAAGCCTCCCACGTGCCTCTGACACCAGCCTGTGCGCTTTGCGTGCCAGCCCTTGCTTGCCCGCCTGTGTGGGGTGCTCAAAGTAGGGATCCACAAGGCCCTGCTCACAAAGCTCCTTGCCCACGTTGAGGAATGTGGCGCCATGCTTGGCTGCCAGGGCATCCCCAAGGCTGCTTTTGCCCACACCTGGTGCTCCCAGCAGTAGCACTGCCCCACAGCCTGGATGCTCTGATGACTGCATGCTGCCTTGGACTGACTGGGCTCCAATGGGAGTGCTTAGGAGCTCCAGTGGTTGGACGCTATTGCTGTACTACACCTGAAGCACGAACAAGAGGTTGAGACCATGTAAGTGCACTGGCTGTACCCTGTGACCGTCCCATAAAGCTTTGGTTTGGTGTTTACAATTGCTACAGTTGCTACAATTGCTATTCTGAAGTTCAACGGGGACAGACATCGTCTGCCTACAGCACAATGATTCCTGTATGGCATGGGGTGCAGGATCACCGGAATACGTACTATGAGCCTCAGGTATCCTATCTTGCAGCGTGCTTCAAGTGGACGACTGTCGCAGGGCTACATTAAAGTAGAAAGGCGTTGAGTTCCACACCAAGATCATACTAGGCTAAGCGTGGTTCTCTGATTAGCAGAACCCAGGTGACACCACACTGGGCTGTGAGAGTTTCGAGGTACTTTTCAGCCGTAACGGTTTCTACTCAACTCAAGAGCACCAAGAGCGCCAAGTCGAAATAGGCCGCCAAGTCGAAATAGGACGGTTCTGAGGTTAAGCTATACTACAAGCTAGATGTGTACCATAATGGCTCATGAGCTATTGCGCGTCACGTCTTCAGTGCTTGAAGGACGGTCCTTCAAGCACTTGTGCAAGCTTTATGAGCCTTGTCACAAGGTCTTTCACTGATTCGGCATGGCGGCGCTGAACACCCTAATCAAGGGTTCAACATTACAAGGGCTGGCTGGTTACCACAGGCCCTGCAGGCATTGCACTTTCGTCTCAAACTCAATGACATGACACGGGAACCCTAGGCACCTGCTGCAGCAATGGACTACTACGCCTTGGAAGTTGGTGAGCTGAATATCCTACCAGTGGTGGCACCTGAATCAGATGTTTTATGAGTGACTATGATGGATATAATCATCGTTGCGATGTTTCAAGCCTTAGGTTTGGCTGTTGCTGCTGCTGCTTAGCATGAGCTTACCCTCAGTAAAAATGCTGGATATATTGGTGCAGCATTTAAATATATTTAAATGCTGCACCAATTGTTCCATGCATATGTCCAGGCCAACTGTCTCCTCAATCATCGGGACAGGAGCTCTGCAACTGTTACAAGCCCTGTGCGTGGCCGGAACCCGAACCATAGCTAAACTGATGCGCACCACCTGATCTGGTCACCCAGCAGGATTCACCCTCACGCGTACAATGTACTGGCCCTGCCCCTCCCCATCCTTAACGGCAACTCACGACAAAAACCTTCACGCCAAGTTCATGCAAACCATACAAACAGCCATCGTACTGCCTGCGTCAATCCAGGCTTGGCTACTTCTACACCTACCAAAGAATACCGAGGCTAGGCATGCGCAGGGTAGGCTACAAGTAGACCTAGGCTGGAAGACTGAATTATTATACCCATGGCAACCATTGTTTGACTTACGAGCTTGAGTGAATACATCGCACGCTATGTGGGCGCATACCAGCCACTGTACCACGCATCGTACACATGTGTGTGAATGGAGATGTGCGATATCTGTACCATAACTGACACAGAAATTTGGAAATTATAGAACCAGATAAATCACATGGTCACAAGTGAGAAAAGGGGTGGAGGCGTTGCATGGCATGGTATGGCATGAAGAAAAGAAATGCTGGTGTAAATGTGCATTAACACTAGAACACCTATATTTCCATATGGACTGAAATGGCATCAATTTTCACTCCCACCCATGTACAAAAAAGCAAAAAAGTCAATGATTTCTATCTTTCTTTCTTTCTATCCATATTTCCAAACACTCCCCATGCCAAACACCCGACAGGGGTTCAATGTGCGCAAGCAACTTGAACCTCGATTTTAAGCAAGTAATCTCAACCTAAATAAATTGCAACGCATCACAGGAACAGTGCGTAGTCTCCTGTAGCATTCCACCACATCACACCACATCACACTACCTCAAAAGCGGCTGCTACCCACCACCCTCACGACATTAAATCCATACCGTTCTGTCACCCGTTGGACTGCCTGTACACGTGCCATGTACACGCATGCATCACGTTTTGATGACAATTTTGAGCCTGTGCCATCACGCACTAATAAAATTGGTGCATGCGTTGGCAATAATAAGAATAATCCCCGTTGTAAAGCAGGGCAGATCACAATGCCGATGCAACCCCAGCCTCCAATAACATCTCACACCCATGCTTCCAAAGCCAGGTCCCTTCTCCAAGTGATTGAATAATAAGCCCGGCCCCTAATAACCTCCCTGGCGCCGAGATGAAAACCCTAGTCCTAAACCCTGCAGAAGCTGAATTCTTGCCGTGCCCTCATCAACTGCTTGCTCCGCCCGCAGTCAAACAGATGAATGGTCAATCCCCACCCCCTCGCTTATTGATCCAATTCCAAGTGTACATGTTGGGCGCTGCCCACCCGCCCACCACATCTCTCAAAAAACAATCCCAGCCACACGCCCCCCGTACTGATACAGCCCTGCTGCCCCCAACCCCCCCAAACCCCCAGAGTTGACCCTTTGCCTCTCGATTGCCCTCAATGGGAGAGGCAACAATACATAGAAATTAATGGAAATGACTCCTACGTTATTCGTGCCTCCTCAGTTTTGCTCCCCCCACCATGGCCCCATGAGGTACTCCAGTGCCCCCGTCAGCCGCCACTGCCACGCTAGCTCATGGTGACCCGCGCCCTCCTCCTCCACATACCTGAACAAGGGAGGAATAGGGATATCAATACTTCACCTTCTATATGTAAATGGAGTCTATAAGACGTGTGGGAATTACCATTAAACAAGAAGAGCGCATTTTTGAGGGTGGCGCATGCAGGCAAGTGCATTCTGTGCCTACAATCCGTTGCAGGGACGGTGGAAATAGTGTCAGGGGTGCAATCCTGGAACGCATGTCGCTCATCAGCATGCACATGAAAATACTTTATCCCCTCGATTTCCCCCCCGCTGCGCACCTGAGCCGCTCCCCGCGCATGCCCTTGTCCCCCAGCGTGGCCGCCGCCTCTCTGTAGTGGCTCAGCAGCAGCGCATCCACCTCGGGACGCTGGTGGTCCCGGGTGGCGCTGTACTCCTTGGTGCCGCAGCCGATGAACAGGCGCTCGGGGAGCATGCCCCTGGGGGTGGATGGAGGGTTTTAGCAGAGAGGTGGGCGATGGGGGACGTTTGTTGTGGTAGTGTTGGTGTGGGGTTTGGAGAGGGACCCACAGCAAGAGGCCCTCACACAGACGGCTCATAAGAACGCACGGGTAGCACATTCTGGCATATACCAAAGCAACCCCCGTCATGGAAGGAGTGTCATTTGGCATTCATCTGCCAATTACTCCAACAGTTTTCAACCTTACACGGCTTCCACCCACCTGTGCGCGGCCATGTCCCCCAGGAAGCGCCCATCCGCGATCCACAGCGAGGGGCTCTCGCACAGAATGCTGCCAAACACGTGCAAATGGCACATGGTGGCGATTAGCGAAGCAAGCCCCGCACCGGAATAAACCTTTTTGGCATTGATCCCGAATTACTACAACATTGTCTCCAATTGCACCCACCTGTGCGCAGCCATGTCCCCCAGGAAGCGCCCAAAATGATTTTTATTGGTATTAATCTGGTTTGATGATTAGATATCTTCTAAATTTCACACGGCTTCCACCCACCTGTGCGCAGCCATGTCCCCCAGGAAGCGCCCAAAATGATTTTTATTGGTATTAATCTGGTTTGATGATTAGATATCTTCTAAATTTCACACGGCTTCCACCCACCTGTGCGCAGCCATGTCCCCCAGGAA
>JAULBX010014314.1:0-23094 GCA_032358255.1 Heterotrichella gracilis | reverse complement strand
AAATTTCACACGGCTTCCACCCACCTGTGCGCAGCCATGTCCCCCAGGAAGCGCCCAAAATGATTTTTATTGGTATTTATCTGGTTTGATGATTAGATATCTTCTAAATTTCACACGGCTTCCACCCACCTGTGCGCGGCCATGTCACCCAGGAAGCGCCCATCCGCAATCCACAGCGAGGGGCTCTCACACAGGATGCTGCCAAACACGTGCGGATAGCGCATGGCTGCATACAGGGCAGACACCCCCGCAAAGGAGCCGCCGCCAAACGCCACCCTCTCGGGTTCCCTGGCGGCTGCGTAGCGCTCGCTGACCAGGGGCATGATCTCCTCCACAACCCTGCACAAGGGTTTTTGCATGTTCAGAGCATGGTGGAGGCATGATCACCTCCACAAACCTGCACACTTGCATGTTCAGAGGATGGTGAAAGCATGGGTTTACTAGGACCCAAGGGTTATTGCAAGTTGAGAGCTGATTACTGCCTGCCCATTGGCGGCGCTTGTGCAAGGGCGATGCGGACCTGGCTCATTGCTGATTGTACGTATGGTAGCTAATGACCAAGCGATGCTTCCACCCACCCACCCCACCTATGCATGCATGCATCCACCCACCCACCCCACCCACACATTCCCCCCACATCCAACACCCCACCCACCTGTGCATGTAGGCATCCAGCCCCCCTCCCGGCCACCGCGCCGCGTCCCCCCTGAACCCCCCCCTGCCAGTGCCCGGCGCGTACGGCAGGTAGTTGAGCGACCGCATGGGCCCCGCGCTGTCCATCCCCACGATGATGAATGGGGGCACCTTCTTCTCGTCGATGAGCCTGGCGGCTGTCAGGCCGATCTGCCAGGACACCCCCTGTTGCACAGAAACACACAGCTGGTTAGTTCATTACTGGTATATATGTGTAGGCATCACGATACTGGCGGCTGTCAGGCCAATCTGCCAGGATACGCCCTGGTGCGTGCGGACAAACAAAGCTGGTTAGTTTATTACTGGTATATATGTGTAGGCATCACGACACTGGCGGCTGTCAGGCCGACCTGCCAGGACACGCCTGGTGTGCACAAGTACACAGTTGGTTAGTTGGTGACGTGCATGTACCAGCCATGTACAGCATCGTTACCAGCCAGCATTGCATGTAGACGGTGCCCGGGTGCCCGTCTATCCTGACACTACATGTACTACTTATTAGGATTTGCGTGCTAAAAATCCTCAACATTACCTCCAATCTTACAATATATTTCTGAACCCACAAAGATACATCATTTTCAAATGATGAAATGTCAATGTAAAATTTTCCTAGCCTTCTTTTCCGTAGTCTCTTGACAATTATTGTGTACACGTTTTATACAGCATTACCGTACCTGGTGCGCCAGCCAGTCCTCAAACAGGTTCTGTCCATCGTTGAAGTACAGCACAGGCCAGCCGCCCTCAGGGGCGTTTTCCGGGGTGACGCCAGCCGGGGTCCACACCCGCACACGCTTCTCCTCCGTCCACTTGCTGGTGCCTGTGGGTGAGGGTGAAGGGTTTAGGCCCTAAACTTCAGGGTTAGGAAGGGTTTGGGTTATTCTGTGGGGTTCTCCTCCCTCCACTTGCTGGTGCCTGCGGGCGAGGATGAAGGAGTCAGGGTTTGTGAAGGGTGTGGGATTTCATTCAATCCTATCTGTCCATTTGCTGGGGGATGCAGTGTAGGTGCTGTAACCCGTGTTTGGGTTGGGATGAGATCTATGTGCACTGACTGCCGCTTGGCATGTCTGCACCCATGCCCTCACACCCGACAATTTGAGATCCCCCCAACCCCCACCCCCGGATGTAGCACTCCAACCCCCGCCACCTCCCCCCCAAATCCCCATCCCCACCCCTCTCCCCACCTGGCCTTTTCTCCAGCGTCAACACATCCAGCCGCCCCCCCGCGTGGTCCATACTCTCCACCTCCTCCACCCGCCTCCGCGCAGTAGTCACAATCGCCGTGGTCCGGGAGCGCACAGGCATGGAGTAGTTGTGGCCCCCATTGTTATCCCACACCCCGTTCCCGTCCCCGAACACAAACGACATGTCTGAGGCGTTGTTGGGCAGCTGGATGGTGGCCGACCACCAGTCCACCGAGTCCCCCCGCCACAGGGTTGTGGGTTTGAGCTCCACCTCGCCGGTGGTCTTCCAGTTGTTCACACCGTAGGAGACCTGCAAGCAGGGAGAAAGAAAATAACTGGAAAACAACAACAAGGGAGATAGTAAATAGTTAAGGAAAAAGGTAAGGAGAGAATGTTGAGTTGCGTTTTAAGTTCTAGACGAAATAAAATCCACACCCAATGTGTATAACGAAGTAACAGGCTTTTCATACAACAAACAGCAAAGAAATGACTACTCCAGGGTCTCAAATAGGGTTCAATGCCGATTCAGAGGAGTGTTGACGCAGTGGTATACGGCATGTAGCTGCCTAACGCGATGTGTGCAACGCGATTGCCCCTCTACACTCCTCACCTTGAGCGCAGGGCTGTGCTGCAGCGCCCTGCTCCCCTTGCGGTTCATGTACAGCGTGGTCTCGCACCCGCTCTCAGGCACCGCAGGGGTGGTAAAATACAGCCGGAACGCGTTCACCGCCGCAAGCTCCTCGGGGGACTCAGCAGCCAGCGAGGGGGAGGAGGCCGCTGCGGCCGAGAGGCTGCGCTTGACCCGTATGTAGAAATCGTTGGTGGCGTTGTTGTCCCAGCGCGTGCCTTGCGCATTGGCAAACACCAGGTTCATCTCATAGGCGGCCTCGGGGACGGTGAAGTCGGCGGAGTACCTGCAGGAGGTGTGGCCGGTTCATGTCACAATGTGCCCCAAACCCTGAACAGGATTCGACTTCAGCTGCTGACTCTTCGACAGCTGTGCGGGCCGCATGGCCAGGTCAAGAGGCGCCTCCCGCCAGTAGTTGAAACCAGCAACCATGCGCAGGCCCCACTCCCCGCCCAACGTGAAGCAACATTTCCAACTCTACTAATCCAAATTACAGGACGTCTTATACCCTGCATTTCCCGGCCCTGTCGCACCATTTGGCCCCATGGCTCTCCGGCAGCTGTGCGGGGCGCATGGCCAGGTCAAGGGGCGCCTCCCGCCAGTTGTTGAAACCCGCCACCATGCGCACGGGCCCCTCCCCGTTCAGCGTTGCGCTGCGCTTGCTGTTGAAGAACAGCCTCGCTTTGAGGCCAGCCTTCAGCTTCTTGGGCCAGGTGAAAAACAGGTTGCCTGGGGGAGAAGGGAGGGAATTCACTTGGCTGATTGGTAGGGAGGGGGTAGTTGGCTTGGGTGAAGGGACGCATGGGTGAATGGAGTGGTGCGGCAATAAATTGTGTTTCAAATGCACAGGTTACACAAAGTACATGTCTCCATGTGTCTGCGGCATGAAATATAACAATGGGGCTATTACGGTAATCAATACCTAAGACTGCTGGGCCTCACAGGCAAAGCAGCACATTCATGTTGGGGTTCAGAGTTTATGTGAACACGCTTGACCATGGCACTGCCCCACCCATGATCTTCACCTGACCATACCTTCCCTCCCCCACAAGTACCCCCCTCACCTTCATTCACCTCCACCACAGGCTTCCACCAAGGGGCCAGCAAGAACTTGAGAGCCTTGGGCAGCCGCTCCGCCCACGCCTTCTCGTTATGCGTGGCCCCCACATCCACATCCCAGTCCAGCCTGCCCGCGCCCACCCCCTTGGCGCGCAGGGTTTCGGCTAGCGCGGGGATGTAGGACGCCAGCCGCGAGTCAAACCCTGGCTGAGGGTTTTCCCTGATGCCGCTGTACTCCTTCGTGCCCATGGCCATGTAGGTGCGCTCAGGCCAGGCGCCCTGCACAGGTGGTTTAGGGTTTAGGGTCTGGATTTAGGGTTTCCTCTAGAGTTTGGGGTTTGTGCCCAGATGCCGCTGTACCCCTTGGTGCCCACCTGCTTCCAGTTTCTAATTAGAAGGCAGGTGCCCGAGCCTATAGCACACAGGTCCTGTTGAAAACCCACAAGTGTCCTCCCCATCCAGCCATTTGCCCCACATCCACCTGGGAGATTTGCCATATTCTATCACAGATACTTGTTTGCTGTTGCAGTTACACCCTTGCCCCCAGAAGGATGCACCCGCCACCAGTGGCCCCACGCCATGCACACCCACCTGGTAGTTTGCCAGGTCCTCATTCAAGAACTTCTCCTCGGCAATCCACAGGGATGGGCTCTCCACCAGCAGGGACCCAAAAACGTGCGGGTATTTCATGCCGGCCACAAGGGCGCAAATGCCGCCGAAGGACGACCCCCCAAATGCCACGCGCGAGGGGTCCTGGGACACCTTGAATTTCTCTGCCACAAAGGGGATGACCTCATCCACCAGCCTGCATGTGCAGCAGATAATTGATGCTTTAATCATAATAATTACTTGCATGTTGGCAGATCAGCAATCAGCCAGATCAGAAATCAGCCTTGCGCCACCCAGCCCTGTCCTGCATGTGCGCCAAATACTGGGGGTGATTCTCCTGCAACCCCGCCCAGACCCTCTGTTCTTTACTCCAATAGCTGTTACACCTTTGATCCCATTGTACAACTGGCATACACCCCACAACCACCCGCAGCGGTGCCCACTCGACCACACGCACACGCTGAACATGCACCACCACACCATGTACCGCATGACACATGCCCCATGCACCCATCCATCCGACTATGGGTGATGATGTGTTTAACATGACCTTGCTGTTACACATACAGCATTATGTTATGTTATGTTATGCTCCGCACCCACACCCACCCACACCCAACCACCCACAGCCCCCACTCACCCCCATCCACCCCCATCCACACCACACCACCCGCCCGCCACCCCCCAGCGCCCCGCACCGTGCAAGGTACTTCTCCACGTCGCCCCCCGGCCAATCCGCCGCATCCTTCCTGTGGCCCCCAGGGCCAGTCCCCGGCTTGTAGGGCGTGTACTCCAGGGACCGATCCGCACCCCCGTTGTCAATCCCCACAATCACAAAGGGGGGCACCTCGGTTGAGCCAATCAGCTGGGCGGCTGTCTCGGCTGCCCTCCAGGAGTTGCCCGAGAATGACATGTCGTCGAAGAACAGGTTCTGTCCGTCGTTGAGGTACAGCACGGGGTGTCCCTGGCCCACGTCGGGGGCGGTGGTGCTGAAGCCTGCGGGGGTGTGTGCGCAATGGATGAGAATGAAGTATACATGTTCTAGACTTCCAATGCACCTGATGTATGTAAATTCTGTACAATTATCTCTGTTGGTGGAGGCCTGGGTTAAATAGTGCAAATCTGTAAACAAGTAAATATCGTGCAAATTTACATCTGTTCACTTCAACTCTGGCCCCCAGCCCCATGAGGGCGTCCAGACCTGAAGCATGCCTGCGCGCTTAAAAACCCGAACCTCTAAACCCTCCTGCTTCGCACCTGGAGGCGTCCAGACCCTCAGCATGCGGCTGCCCTCCCAGCACACGGTGTGCAGCACCCCCCCTGCAAGCTCCTGCTCCTTCACAGTGGCCCATGGCTCGGGGGCGGGGGGCGGCGGTGCGCCCGCCGAGAAAAACGCAGCTGCTTTTTCCTGGTCACCGGCAGGCCCTGGGATGCCACTGCCCTCGGCGGGTGTGGTGTCAGCAGACGCGGCTGGGGCTGCTGCAAGAACTGCGGCTGGGAAGAAGGCAGGCGCCAGTACCTGACAGTGGGGGCGCGGTTGTTGAGGGGCGCGTATGCTTGGGTGGGGAGCCGATGGTATGGTAGGGGAACAGGAAAGACATTGGTGTGGCGAAATGAATAGGAGACAGTGCTCAACCGTAGGCGATGGAAGCTCAACAAAGCAATGAGACGTAGTTCAAATTGTGACTTAAGATCTCGGGTAGTGCACACACACTGTTGGCCAGGCTATGCTATGCCCACCTTGGCACCCTTTTTCTCCTTCTTGGTCCCCTTTTGATGCTGGACCGCGTGTGCAGTGGCCCCCTCCACATGTTTCGAGGTCTGGGGGGCTTCATGCTGCGTCGCAATTTCAACCCCAAACACCTTGCTCTTGGGCATGGATATGCCTTGGGAGGGGACGGTCAGCTTGGGGGGCTTATCTTGCACAACAGACATGGCCTCAACATGCTTACCGCTCTGGTTGTGGGCGGCGGTGGGGGCGCAGCGCCGAGCCCGTGCGCGCCTGCAAAAATAGTTGCAGTTACAGTTGAAAGTGCGTGCCCCCGGATGGATGATGCATCCACCGGCCTGTAATAATACAGGGGTGTGGACAGGTGCTGTGTACAACAAGGCCACTACACCCCATGTGCACACGCTTGGCTGACTCCTCTAACCAGCACGCCCTGTTACCGACAGGCTGCATACTTTTTGAATTTATAATGTTTTGGCTGCACGCACCCTTGCCCGGGGAGGGACCCTGCAGGAAAGGAGTGCAGGAGTGTACACAGCGCTGCTGAACCCAGTGCAAGCTCCTTGCTGCGCCACTCTCCTACAGCCTGGACACCAGCAGCAGAGCTGCAAGCTTGTGAACCCGCAACCTGGGAACTAGTAGGTCTCGCAGTGCCAGCAAGCGCTTGCCCCCGATACTGTAACCTTCAGGGATAACCTATCTGGGCCCAGCTCAGGCATCAGATAGGTTGAGCGTTGGAGTGGCACGTATGTACCGGGTCCTATCACTGCCTACCTGGGCAGGGGTGGCGCCACCTGGAGGCGCTGACTCAGCTGGTGGGTGTGCCCAATGGTGGGCTGTTGGGAGCTGAAGCTTGTCTTCATGGTGCCCTCTGTGGGTTATGGTTGCAGATCGGGCAGATCTGCCAGGTGCAAAGGCTTTGTTCAGCTGTTGGGGTCAGGTGGCAGCTGGTGTAGCCTTCTTGGCGAGCGGATTGGCCTGCTGACTGGTCATTGCGCCAGCTCTTGGAGAAGCAGAGTTTGGAGGTGTTCACTGGAGAGAAGAGCGTGTGCCTGCATGGGGTCGGGTAGTGGTCAAGGAACAGCAAAGTGCAAGCTTGCACTAGGCAGGAGTCTGGAAATATCTGCATGCAAGGCGAATATCTGCTTTTGAGAATATCGCATGGAGTCGTGAGCTCTGGGTTTCGACCAGGTGCACGGGCGGCTCTAGTTTGACGTTCAGGGAAGCCATCGATAGCAATACCCTTTGGGTTGTGAAAACTTACGAACGTGGACGACTACAAGTACACCGGCAGTGTGCATGTGCACCCAACACCTGGGGCGCTTTATTACTAACATCAGTGTCAGAAGCTGGTGCAATCAATCGTTTCAATATGCATTCTTAGAGCGTCGTGAACAGCGATGCCAGTGCAAAAGGGGTTTGTAACGCCTGCCCCATACTACCCGCGACAGATTCGGTCTCAGTCGTCCAGATCGCAGCCAATATCTTACCTGTCTGGAGGGCACACCGTGCAGCCTTTTGTACGAGCGATGCATGCAGCAAACGCGGCGTTCCGTGAACTAGCTACACACGCGTATCAGCGGTAGATTTGCAAAGGAGTTTGTCAGAGTGCAGTGTTGCGTGTGCTAGACGAGTGGTAAGACTGCAAGCTGGTTTGGGCGTTCAAAATACTTTGTCCCACGCAAGTTCGGGTGAGTCAAGCTAGAGGCGGGAACAGTTGCGCAACAACGGTGTACACAAGCACCCAACTTGTTACTAGGCTATTGCATCGCGGCAGAGAGCGCTAGCCTTTAGCAATCAGGATTTGGCACTGGTTGGCATATTCTTTCCCGCCACCTGACTTAGCTCTGCACCGTTCGACCGGCAGCCAGGGCGAAAACCTGTTCCATGATAAACCGGGGAGGTCACAGTTTTGAAATTATTTAAATTGCATTTTAGAGGCAGGAACATATTTTCTCCACAAAAATACAGTTGGTGTGTTTGACACCATTAGAGGTCTTCCTGCTCATCCTGATATTAACCTGGTTGTGCTGGGTGGTGTAGGTAGGGTCAAGTCAAATTCAGTTGTTGTGCAGCTCACAAGATTGAGGTCAAAAGGAAAGCCAAAATACATCAATAACATTGGAAAAGCAATGCAGCAATGAAGCAACAAATGGGAAAGCAGGATCATCCTTTTGCAAGCAGTATCCATTCGCCAAACAGGCAATTGGCACTTCAATCTTGTCATAAGAAAATAGAGGTACGCATTTTTGCCCCCCTTGTGGTTGGCACAGGCAGCGGTTTGCAATCAAGGGCCCCCTCCCCAGCACCAGCACCACAGTTCCCACACTACCCCAGCGGCGTTGGCCTGCTTACAAGCACCACTTCTGTGTCAAAACCCCTACCCCCTCCAAATTCCACTATGCCCTCCAGCGGCCCGAAAGTGCCAAGTGGACCTCCACAGGCAGTGTCAGAAACCCAAATAACCCCAGCCCAATTCCAGCGTCAACAATTGCAATGTCAACGAAGCCTGAACCTCACGCGCTACCCCAGCGGCGCTGGCCTGCTTACGATCACCACTTCGGTATCAAACCCCACCCCCTGCAGGCGTGCGATGTCCGCCATGCCCTCCAGCAGCCCATAGTCGGAAGGCGCCAGGTGGCACCACTGCGTGAGCCCGCCGGCGCTGACGTGGACCCCGGCAGGCAGCGCGGACAGCACCCCCGGCATCGCCACCTGCCAGCGGCTGGTGCACAGGTGGCCCGAGTGGCGCACCTCGCTGTAGCCCAGGCCCTGCACAGGGTGTAGGGTTTAGGGTTTAGGGTTTCGGGATTAAGACCCTAAGCAGGTGGCACGTGGCGCACCTCGGTGTAGGCCAGGTCCTGCATGCACAGGGTGTAGGGTTTAGGGTGTAGGGTTTAGACTACACTGCAATATAATTGGAGGTGATACCCAATAAATCGTACGTCCACCTCTTACACCGTTGAACTGCTTTATCGAGTACCGCACCCTCTTTGCACCCTCCATGCAGCGATCACTTGCCGCGCCGATGACATGCCGCTGCCCCCCAACATGCCCCAATTGCATGTCCCAATCACATAATATTAATGCCCCAATCACATGTAGTCACCACACGCTGCATTGGCCATTGGCCGATCATTGGCGGCTGTCCCTCTACATGCACAAACCACATGCCCCCCATTCCCACCTATGCCTACGCACCATCATCGCCCGCAGGGTTTGCGCCAGGCTCTCTTCACCCTTGGCAGGGTCCAGGCTGTTGAGCGGGTGCCACTCCAGCATGAGGCGCTGAGGCCGGTGCTCACGCAGCACCCCCCACAGGCCCCGCACCACACGGCAGGTCCAGCCGTAGGCGCTCACCTGACAAAAAAATAAATGCATACATCATTGAAATTTTACGCAATTTATCAATTGTATATGTATCTGTAAAATTGTGCTCTAAGGATACACAACTTTGAATATTTATTGAACAATAAAATGACTAACAAATTTGCCCTGTATCAGGCGCATTGGTTGGAAGAGGGTTGAACACACTGAAGGCGTTGCAAATGTGGGAATTCGATATGCCTCCATATATGGGTACTCACCCTCACTGCCGAGATGTGTATGTGCCCCTTGAGGCCTGCCAGGGCAGTGTCGCCAGGCTGGCGGGTGGCCCACGTGGCGCAAGGGGGCCATTTAGGGGGCTGCCCGGGGGTGGAAGGGCCCAGAGCCTGCGGGGTTAAGGGTGCAGTGCATTTGGGTGAAATAGGTTAGGGTGCAAGGTGGAGGGTAGTGGGTGGCACACGTGGCGCAGCTGGGTCAAGGGGGACTGCTTGGAAGAGGAGGGGTTCAAAGCCTAAAGGTGGAGGGGACACACTGTTTGCAGTGTTTGAGAGGATGGATTGAAACACCACGTTTCGTTCACACAATAAATATGAAGGAAAGTAGCATTCAGTCTAAAGTCCAATAGCATTTAGGAAGGTGATTGACGTGGATTGGAGTTGCAAGTTACATTTTTCAGTAACTTGGGTCAAAATGGCAAGCCAATTCTGCACCAAAAGGGGCAAGCAGCCATGCTCAGTACATGGGCCGGGTTTAGGGTTTAGGGTTTAGGGTTTAGGGTTTAAGGTTTGCCACGCACCAATTGGCTGCCGTAGCCATGGCGGGTGGCCTCATCCCCCCAGCTGCCATTCCCAGGCACCAGGCACAGCCTCTCCTCCCCGTCACCCAACACAAGGGGTTGAAGCGCCACAAGGGACTGGAAGCCATTGAAGTGAACGCTGGCGTTGAGCGCATGAGTGCTCTTTTCGGAAACCTCCAGCGCCAGCACCCTCCATCCCCGGGACGCAGCCGCCAGGGAGAACATCCCGTACCCCGCCCCCACGTCCAGCAGCGTGGCCTCCCTGACATTATGAAACAAATTCAAATAGGGATCATACCTGCCAGGAATTCAAACCTAATTGGTTACTGCCATGATTTGGTGGGGAATCAGCAGGGTTGTCCCCTACCATGCGTACAATTATTCATGGCCTTCCTTTCATGCACAAAATGGCACGCGCTACAAGAGAATTCCACACAATAAATGCAGCCAACTCGCCATCTTCCCCAAAGCTTACCCTGGTAGCTGGCCCCCATGCGACCCGCCCAGCAGCTCATCAATTAGGGTGGGGTGGAGGGTGAAGGTATTGCAGGGCTGCCAGATGCCGTAATTGCTGATGACCTCCCCGAAGTCCACCCCCATTATTGTGTCCCCCTGCCCCAGGGCATTGTGCAGGATGTCAAAGGGGGGTGACAGCATCACGCTGGTGGGGAAGAGGGGATACTGGGGGGGGATGATGTGGTCACTGGGGTACAAATAAGACCTACGAGGGAGGGGCGATGGTGTGCTTACTAATATGCTAATGTGAAGCTGCAAGGGGGGTGCTACCACTGTTTGCCACAGAACGTGCATAAATGCAAAAGGATGCGCACACATCCCCTACTTTGTCAAAGCATGTTCACTTTGATATTGTAAGATTCTGTGCATCAGAACGTTCCCACCTGTGCCGCTCTGCCGTGGTTTCCTCCCCTTGGCGTTGCTGTGCCCCCTGCCAGGAGCTGAGGTACTTGTGCGCAATGAACATGTGTGGGTGGATGGAGCTGGTCTTGGTCTGCCACCCCAATGCGATCCTGGGCATCACCCGCACACCCCACCCGTCACCCTGCATCACCACATCGCCACGTCCACTGAGCAACCAACACCACACCTGGTAACGGCTGGCACTGTCAATATGCATTGTCATGATATTTGCACAGCCTTGCATGCGGGGTTGCAAAGCATTACAATGATTGAAAAATTACAAGTAGGTAATGTGGTAAATAAAAACCAAAACATCCATTTGCTCCCCGATTTAGGAATTTGAAGCTGTGTACCATGACACCGCAATCCATGCTTGCACCAAAGCATTCTCTCCTGGCCCCACCTTCCCAGGTGGATGCTCCATGGCTGCCCTGAGCGCCACCTCAGTCCATATGCCAGGCCCCGTGCGCTGCATGGTGTCGCGCTGGGCGTTCTCGAAGAACGTTGTGCGCGCGTGGTCCCTGATGTGGTTGCACACCTCTTGGAGGGCGGGGTGGTTGGGAGCTGAGGCGATGAACCAGTTGAGCAGCTGCTTCTGCCTGTGGGATGGAGGGGGGCAACTAGACTTGATTTTCTTTTTCTAATACCACATGTTTTCAGAATAATTCTTAAGGTTTCTAACATTAAAAACATTATTCATCTAGGTGATGGTGGGTGGCAAGTCATGAAGCAAGTGGCGGTAGCTTTTTCCTGTCACCGAGAAGTGGTGTCAGGACATGGAGTGGTTTGGCAGCTGGTTCTGCCTGCAAGAGGGCAGGGATGGGTGGCTGGGGCCAGCGGCGATGATCCAGTTAGGCAGCTGCTGCTGTCTGTGAGATGAGGGGGTGGTAATCCATGTGGTGCATGGGAGGGGAGAGGAGCAGGGGAGAAGATTGATAGGGGCTGAACGGCCTCGCCTTGAGACAAGTAATTTTTCAGCGGACAGAGTAGGCTGGATGGCCCAAGTGTCATGGGAGTGGTTTGAATCTGCAGTCGTACCACTACATTTTAGGGCCAGTCAATCCAGCTCCGTCTACCCACCACACACATTACGCACCACCCACCGCGCATGCAACTCCTCCCACCCTCCACCCCCCACCCCCCACCTGCCCATGTTGTTGGCCAGCACCTCCCCCCGCTCCACCCGCTCGTCCTCCCACCCCACCACCAGCGCATCCCCCACCCGCAGCAGCGAATCCATGGGCCGCAGGCACGCCACATCGATATCCGCATACACCCCGCCATGCCACAGCAGCACCAGATAGCGGAAAAAGTCCGCCCTCTCGACGTGCTTGGGAAGCTGCTGGTAGGCGGGGAGGTAGGCAGGGAACTCGCTTTCCACAAAGGCGAGGCGCGCTGCTGCGTCCCAGAAGCGCACCTGCCACCCTGCGGGGGTTTGGGGTGCATGTTAGGGTAAAGAGGAGGTCACATATGATGCGGGCATGAGGGTGTATTGGAAAGGTCTGTCGGAGCATGTCACATGGGCAGGTGCTGGTATGATGCGAGGGTAATGGTCCAGGAATTCCCCCCTCGATAATGGGGACGTGCGCTGCGGCGCCCCAGAAGCGCACCTCACCCTCGGATAATGATTGTGGAATCTGAAGGTGTTTACTTCCCCAAGCACACATTTCATCATACATCATCAGTAATACTAAGTAACATATGAGTAACACAGTGATCAGTATTGACAGCAGCGCTTGTGGGTTCCCATGCATATGTTTCACGATGAGTACACTAGCGCATGGCTGTGGATGATAGTTTAAACCCTCACCAGGGTTCATGAGCCTCCAAGACGCCATAAGCCCCTGTACCGCCTCAGGCACGTCCGCCACCTCATAGGTCTGGTGGATGACCCTGGGGATGCGCGGCACCTGCTCTGCGGGTGCAAAAGGTGAGGAGGGAGCACAGCACAGGTTGGGGCCCTAAACCCAAAACCCTTGCGACGAGGGGCGCCGACTGAAGTCCATGCTGGCAAGCTGACGCAAAGATCTACTGCATGGTGTGGTTGTAACCCTACACTCCGAACCCTAAGAACGATGGCGAGAGGTTTGGAAGAAGTCGATGTTGTCAAGCTAGTGTGGAAACCTACAGCGTTGCTGTGGTGCAATCCTAAACCATAAACCCTAAACCCTAAGGACCAATGGCGAGGGTTGTTGGCTGAACTCAATGTGTGGGAGTGGCGTGGCAACCTACCCTGTTGGTGTGATTGGGCTCTTGTGAGTCAGGGTACGCCAGTGGGCTGCCCATCCACGCATCATCTGGCATCCCACAAGTCACAACAGTTACTTGAATGCCAATTCTCGAAGCAGCGGTAGGCTTGGAGGTGTTGCTCTGTGAGGCGTGCAGACCCACGAGATGTATGCATAAGCTGGGTAAAAGTGAGAGGCTGCCACAGCCTGGTCAAGGTGTGATGGTGGTGAATGGTGGTGGTGGTGGTGTGTGAGGCGGGTGAGGTGGGTGGGGATGACGGTGGGTGCGGGTGGGAGGTGGCATGCCACGGTGCGCAAGGATCTGGAAGGGAATGTGGTCAAGGTGGGTTTGTGGTGGTGCGGAGCAGTTATATAGTGGCTCAAGGGGAGCACGCAGTGCCTCAAGAGGTGCTTGCTGTACTTACTGATGAACGCTTGCTGTGGTTTGCAGCGGGTGAGCACTTTGTACAGCAGCCCCACGTTCAGCAGCAAGGCAAGTGCCGTCAGCGTGGGGAAGGAGCGCCGCTTGGCTGGGGCTGCAACGGGTACCACCACCACTTGTTGGTATGCATGCAAGCATGCAAACTGGGCGAGAGCATGTGCTCCCTCCGCCTTAGGCCTTGGCGGTGCATGTCAGATATATCCAGCGGGCAGCAGGGATTGCAGTACAGGACCATCAGGTCAAGCTCAGGCTGCGACAAGGAGCCAGCAGGTGGGCACTAGCTTCCCGCCAACGCATCCTTGCTCACCTGCCCCTCCCCGGCCCAATGTTTGCTGCCTCATGCTGCCGGTTGGACAAAGACAGTTCCATGCAGCATCAGCTACATCATATATCACCCCAGATGTGCACAAAACAACGGTTGTAAGGGACCACAGTCGCCCACAAATGTAGCATGCCAGCCGACATGCAACAGCAAAATCGGCTTGAAACGTTTGTTACAGTCACTGCCATGTATGCGGTGCCGCAAGCATCACTGAAATCGGGCTTTTTCTCCAGCATGTGCACCTTTTGCAACTTCACGTGTGCATGCATGCATTGTGGCTCTCCTGGTTACCTTTTCTGTATCCTTGTACCCCTTTCCCTCGGTTGCTTCGAAACTGCAGCGATTTCGTTGCGATGGGGGTGCAAACGCTACAGAACGACCAAACCAAGCGCCTTATGCTGTTCCAGTTGGACCACAGTGTGCTGCTTCAGGTGCGGGTCGCTCAAGCCGTCGCCAGTGTGAACTGTCGCAGGTCACATTGACAGGTTGCCCACGGAACGGAACACGGCTCGGAAGACTACCTCCTTGTGAGCACCATGACTTCAACTTCCAGTATGAGCTTGCTTCGTACTGGTGTGTGCACAGGCAAGCGCGCACAGGGCAGCGCGCCTCGCCACCGTCGCTTTCGCCAGCGCCAGGTTGGGACATGCATGCATGTGAAATGCAGTGGGGCGATACCTAGTGCAATGTCGCGTAGGTGGGGTGGTTGTCGTGGATAGGTGGTACCTGTTGCGCTTTTGTACGGTTACAACTGCGTGGTGCTGGACGATAGTTGGTCGCATTGTTGAGTCATTGGTTTTTGCATGCATCTTGTGCAATGCACTGCACCCTCTAGACCACAAGGCAGTCCCGCGCACTCACTGCTTAGTTACGAACTGACGTTCCCTATCTCCCGATATTACGGCTTCGGTCTGTGCGTGGAAGCAACGGGGCAACCGCACCCCATGGTTGCCCAGCTGACGTTGACAATCGGACCCCGTTGCCAGACCCCATACACCAGCAAGTTGCTACCCCGTCACGAGCTTGGTATTCGAGATGGGTTCTATGATAAGGCGTGGGATTGGGTCTATGAAACGCACGGTCTGCAATGTCTCGCTGACAGTGGCATGGGAGTGGAATTGCCCACCCAGCTCCTTTGTCTTCAGTCACTAGTCAACCTACCTTATCACTGGTCGATGCATTGCCCTGCTCTATAGATAGATAGTAATGCCAACCATCGAAGTATCAGGCAGCAGCACTTGTTGTACTAGGCTGGTTCCCGCACCGACCACCGCTGGCAGCAGTTCGCCAAGTTCGCCAACCCTAATCCTAAACCCTAAATCCTCAATCCTCAACCTCTAAACTAAGTTCAATTACCGCTGGCTGCAGGTCGTCAAAGCTTCCTCCGACAAGCATGGCACCATCAAGATAGACCTGGACGAGGACTCTGGGATGCTATCCCCAGAGGACCTGTCCGGGGAGCCGCTGGGGATCACAGACTCCAAGTGGGAGATGCCGGGCAATGGTCCCCTGGACTCTGACACCCCCTTCTGCTTCGGCCGCTGCCTTGACGTGCAGCAGCCAGTGAAGCAGGTGTCTGTGGAGCAGCTGCATGGTGCGGGTGCCCTGTCTGATGAGGCCGAAATGGAGATGTGTGAGAGGCTGAAGGCTGAGGACCTGGTTGGGGACCCAATGGGACCTACTGACAGCAGGTGGGAGGTCAAGGAGGACGAGTGAGATCGCTGATTCCAGCCGATTGGACATTGGCTGGCGTTGAAATTTCAAGCCCAAGGATGGTGTTTTGTTGAAGCTGAGGCGTGTAGAAACCCATCATTAGTCTACTTAGTTATATGTGCACTAGGGACAGATAGCATTATTAGCATTCAGCCTTGCGTGCACGGCGTTAGGCACTTTTGTCCTGGCACAAGTGGCAGTACTGCTTTGTATCATATTTATGGATGATTTATCTAAGGATAGGTTGTTGCTTAATATCCAAATCATTCCAACGCCAGGGCCTGTGGCCACTTCCAGCATTGAACAATAGTAGAGTCCGTTTCCTCAGACTCAGTTAATGCATGCTGCTTCCTGCGAGGGCTTCATGTTGCTTTTCTTTCTTGCAAAGTTCGAGTGCCCAGGTTACAATTTTGAGTCCAGAACATTCATCAGTGGTCAGTGGGAGAGTGCGGGTATATCTCTACGTAACTGATGGAGCTAAGGTCCAGGTTCCAGCATGGGTTCAACGCCAAAAGTGGACACCAGATATGTACATGATTGCTTTGTTTCCAAGACCTGGTGATCTGGTCACCAAGGGTTGTTGACTTCCCATGTGCGGCATGCCCAAGTGATTAGACTTGCAAATGTAAACAGTGCGGTGCAAGTAACTACGAAGAGTGCATTGTGCCTTGACATGACTCAGAGTTGCCAGGCATGCTTGCCAAGCGGTTGTATTACAGTCATTCAGGAATGGTGGGCATGCGCGCACAATGTCAAATATTTTGCTTGATTAAGCCATGGCATGCTTTACATGTACTGGCAATACATCTTGTCAAGTTGAACTGAACAGTTAGTGTGTATGGTTGCTGAATGGCTCATAAATTGCATTGAAATACACAACAAATCCATTGAGTCATTGAGTCCACACTCTGAAATGTCAGAATCAAAGTGATTCAAAAATGGCTATGCTTTTCATGAGGTTGCGCGCGCAATCTTCTGCGCAGGACTGAATTAAATGATACACCGGCAAGGCTGCATCAATTGCTGGAACATATTAATGGCAATGCTGTCACGGTTAATTACAACTAACCATTGCCGCTTACGCAACAAATTAATGCAGGATATTACATGGCATTGTCCAGGGATAATCATCCCAGACATCCTCACTGTACTAGCTTCATTCTTTTAGCAACTTCCTTCCGTTGGCAGAAGCGGCTGAGTTGCCTCCTGGTCCAGAAACAGCCACAGCGCTTGCGTATCCAGGGCGTGCAATTGAGTTGGCTATGGCAGGCCCATCAGCTGTGCTGTCGGCAGAGGTCCCTGTACCAGATGCATAAGCACCTGCAACACCACCATTGCTGGCTGTGCCATTGGAAGTGCCATTATCTGCTGCATGAGAGTCTGCCAGGCCTCCAGTGGTAGCATTGGACGTAGCATTGCCGCATGATCCAGATGTTGATGTTGCCAGGCTGTTGCTGTCTGCAGTCTGGCTTGCGTACCCACAAGGTGCTGGAGCAGGTGCGCCCTCACAGTTGCTGCATGTCACATTGCAAAACCCTCCTGAGAGCTCCAGAGGCAAAACAAGAATATTGCCTCAGGTACCTCTTAAATTCCATGGAGGCATCATAATGCAGAACTTCTGCTGAGCATAATGGACAAGGCCTTTTGCATGTGATAAGCAGCCGCACGCATCAGCCACCATGGATATTATTCAATGAATATTGTGGTCATGCACGGCTGTTAATGGCCCCACAGCCGCATTGCTGACATACCATCCAGTCCCTTGTGCACTTCCCCCAGTCCTTCTGTTGTTGGCAAGCGTAGCCATCTGCAGGTGTGACATCATAGCTGGGCAGGGGACCAGACACATCTGGACCATGATACGCATTGATGCGTGGCATGATAGTGAGGAGAGCACATGCCATCAGGGCAACTGCAGCAGCTGTGGTCTTCATGTTGATCGCTCTTGGCAGACAGGAGCTCCCCTGCATCCAAAACACACAGTAGACTGCTGCATGTATCAGCAATGAGAGGACACGGCTATTGGGTAAGCCTATATATTTCAAAAAGGCTTCTGTGAAAACACTGAGCAGCCATGCTCTGCCAACATGGCATGCATTGCAGCATCAGTGCCTGATATTCACAATGCCGAGATGGGCCATTTGCAACCTTCACATTGTAAACTTGGAGGTTTGAAGGTAGTACCATAACGGTCTCATGACTCCCTGCAAGGCAAGACATTCACTGCACTGCAGGGCTGATTCAAGCCCACCTAGGGCCAGCATGGCCTTAGGCACAGGGTAAAGCACGCAGGGGTACGACCGATGAAACGTTCCCACACTGTGCCCAGCTCCTAACTTCCAACCTGAGGTCGTGCCCTCCTTACCTAGCGTGGCGTTGGGTTGGCAAAGGCACAGGTTTTGCCTTGAAGGCAGCTTGAAGGTGACGAGAGAGCACGAAAGATGGAAATACGTATTAACAAGACAACGAAGGCTCCTTTGAAGAAAGCCTGCTTTATATCTGTGATGACATTGGCCAAGTCTCCATGTCCTGCATGTACCTAGTGCCAGCCTGGTCCTCGATCCATACGAGTCAATGCGACGTCCCCTGACAGGCCCTGTACAACACGCAGCACATTCAGTAAACTGCCAAATCACCCCAAAGCACCCATCGCCATGTCGCACTCCTGGCTGCCACAGATCGCCGTGTACGACAGTCCATTTTTCAGGGCCATATGCATGTCAGACAGGACCTTTTGAATATCATCTGATACAAATTGACAAGCCCAGCAAGTGGGCGCCCACCAAAACATTCAAAAGACAGACAGACATGACAGCAAGCAGGCCATAATGATTGCCACCGTCCATGCTGTAAGGTCTGCAAACTGCACTTGTACCGCTGCAGCACAAAGTGGGAGAGGCAGGGGAGCAGGGAGGAAAGGGGTATACAGTTTTGAAAAGCCAGGCATCCATCAGTGCCCTCACTGCACTGGGGCTCTGGGGTCCACCCGCTGGACTTGGTAGGTAGTCAGAAATGGAGCACATGTGTGCTGGAATGTGTGGCGTCCATCGCCAACCTCCAGACCCTGGCAGTCATCATGGACCTGGCTGTACGTGATGTGGGATTCCAGTATTTTGCAGCAGTATCCAACCTTAGACATCCAGTTCCCCCACGGTTTTGCCAAACTCACCTTTTTTCCAGCACAGGTGCAAACTGGCCCTGGCGTCGACGTCGGCGACGGGGAGGGAACCATTTATTATTACGTCTGCATGGCCCTCTGTGCTTGTAATGATCCTAATGACGGCACTGGAGACGACAAAACATCAGGATCAGGTGCCCTCTCAAAGGGCACTGCTGTGCAACTACCTTGCTCAGAAGCTTGGCCTTCAGGAGGCAGAACATATCATGGGCATCCAGTGGCCCTCTTGACATCAACTCTAGGGGCACTAGGCACTGGGGTGGGCCTGGTCTTATTCTGGACTCCATGTGACAAGGTATATACCCAGGAGCTTCCTATCTGAAGCTCTGTCCATGGAAAGTGCATGCTGCACAAGGCAAGGGTGCTGAACGTTTGTTTTTGTTACAGTAAAGGCCTGAATTGATCTGCTGATGCAGCAGCGTTTACTCGTACTTCACAACAAACTTGCTCTATTTTTATACACAATAGCAGCAAGATGCATGTGCTTGTGAGGCAACAATTTGGCCACGTGGCATAAGAAAGAATAAACTATGAACTGAATATGGCCTATGTTCCTGCTGTAAAGTGAACAAAACTGTTTTACGGGTCATTTCCTGTGCACCCCCGTACCATCCTTCATGCGCATCCTGCAACTGAGAATACACAGATACACAATCAACAGCTGTCCAGCACTGCATCTTGATATGCCACCAAGAATTCCCCGATCAGCCCCCTGTCAGGCATTGCAGCCGACATCCCATATATCGGCGCCGAGCCCCCCTTGACAGAGCTTGGCTCGCTCCGCACAGTTGCAACGCACTCCTTGAGATCCTGGGGGCAGAAACACCCAGTGAGCAACATGTTCTGCATCAAATGCATTTCTGAAAGCTAATGCACAATTGCCAATCAAGGACGCAGCTGTATGATAGCACACAACAGCTATTTGTTGTTTGTGCAGTTGATCCAGTTGGTATCAACTGCATTCGGCAAGTACCAGCATTTTCATTAGCCCTGCTTGGATCAAACACCACAGGTAAAAAATCCAACACTGCCGTTAACATCGTAAACATCCAGCAGTATGTCAAAGCTTATAACTGGAATAAGCACCCTCCAAGGCAACACCACAATACTGCTAATATACCCACCTGTAGCAGCTTGTCCACTGCTTGCACATGCTTTGCAGTGAAGCAGACATGCAGCGCGGCGGGGAACTGCAGCGCGTTGAGATGCCATCCTCGCTGCGTCATCATGTCATTCACCAGGTAGACGTTCACAGCCTTGTCTGTCGACTTGAAAGCCACCACAGTCATGTCGGGCTCGCCAACGACCTCCAGCCCTGGGATCCTTGACACTCCGCTCTCAAACTTCCTTGCAGCCTGCAGGCACGCACTTTGAATCACAGCGCGCAATCTAGATCACAGACCAATTGCAGCCTGCGAACATGCAACCTGAAATGCGCAGATTAAGTGCGCCTGCAGACGTGCAGCCTGTATTTCAAACCTTAACATATGTATGAAGGCCCATGCCCACCACACTCTAATTCAGAAATTCAAATATTTAAACAATGCATCCCCAACACAGCGCACCTGGAGTATCTGGCCAATGAGCTTCAGATAGCCCTCTTCCCCTAGGTGCACCATGCTGGCCCAGGCAGTGGCAATCAGGGCACCATTCCGGCTGCCAGCAAAGCCTGCAAAGACATCATGAAATTTGACCATCCACGATAATTTCAAGTAGATGAGGACAGGTCGTGCTGGCACTACAAAGCCATTACACTTAATCATTTGAATGATCACAATGATGTAGGTAGACAAGGACAGGTCTTGCTGGCGCTCAGCTGTGTGATATGCAAGGCACGTAGGGCAGACTGCAAATCTGGCTATGTTTTTGGAACGCATGTACATGACTCACTGCCCTATGAATGGGAGATGGGTCCCAATCATTGCAACACACTGCGAGGGGTCCCATGCATCAGACAATTACCCGGAGACCAATCCATATGATTGCACAGCAACGTCCCCGTTTGAAAGGGAAATACCAGTTCCATCAACCATTTCCAATTCCAATTTTATTTCACTATTGTAAAGACACCATGGTGTACTTCCCCACCCACCTGGCAACATGTACAGGCCCTTTCCACCTCCACTTGGCAATTAACAATGTCAAGACACCATGGTGCACTCCCCACCCACCTGGCGAGATGTACAGGCCCCCGGTCCACTCTGTGATGCTGGTGTACTGGTGCTGCCTCAGCTCCCGACACCGATATAACACCACGCTGGTGCCTTTCTGAGCCATGCCATATTTGTGCACATCCACCGACATGCTGGTCACCCCCGGGACCTTGAAGTCAAACGCGGGGATGGTGTATCCCAGCTTTGCTGCAAATGGCAGCACAAAGCCGCCTAGGCAGGCATCCACATGCAGGCAGATCCCCCTGTGCTTGGTCAGCTGCGCAAAATTTAATAAAATAAAGTAAGATGTGAAGTGAATCAGTACATACATAAGAAAATGGTCAGCTGTGCACACTATTCGCAAACCAGACAATGCGACGAGGCTAACACAAAATCGCAAAGGGTTCACAAGGGTTCTGCTATGCACAATGGGCTCGTGACCCGCCCATGCCATGGTCTAAGGGAGCCTTCCCCTATTGTCAATTGCCAACCTACCTGCCCAATCTCCTCAACGTGATCCACCACCCCGTGCGGGAACCCTGGTGCCGACGCAACCACCAGCACGGTATTGTGCGTCAGGTGGCGCCGCACTGTGCCGCTGCTCAGTCGGTACTCACTGTTGACAGGCACCTGAGCAGCAAAGCAGCATGGGAAATTATAAAAGATTACAAGACTCCAACATTTATTTGACAGTCACAATTAGGGAGACAACCTGGGAATGGTAAATGCCAAATTGCTTTATTATGAACGTTGATTGATAAAAACGACAAAGCCTACACATACAGAATGCATTTCAGCAAATATGGCCATTAAGCAGCAGCCAATGACGGCAAAGGACAAAGGGGAGGAGGAGAGGCAGGAGTATAGGCGCACGGTCAATCGTGCCAAGAAGGGGTTGCGGGCTGACAAGCGGGTATGGGTCAATGAGCAGGCTGACTTGTTGGAGGCAGCCGCCAAGCAGGGCAAGCAGCAAGAGCTGTACCAGCGGATTAAGGACTTTAATAAGCCTACTTACACAGCAGTGGCAGGGCTTCAAAACAGTAATGGGGACCTTGTATGGACAGACAGTGATAGGAGGGATAGGTTTTCTCAGCATTTTTGCACAGTGCTCAATTGCCCTAGGGAGGTTGATAGCTCAATATTTGATTCTGTGCCTGAGCCTGTACCTTTGGTGACTGAATTCGAACGTATTTTTGAGGAAGTTAAGGTAGCGGTTAAGAAACTCAAGAACAATAAAGCAGCGGGGGTTGATGGCATTGTGGCCGAACAACTTAAGGCTGGGGGGGATAGCATGCTTGTTTGGATCCACCGTGTTTTCCAAGTGGTGTGGGTTACTGAAGTTATTCCTGCTGAGTGGAAACAGGCGGTGCTAGTGCCTCTGTTCAAGAAAAAGGACCGCTCAGTGTGGGATAATTACAGGGGAATTAGTCTTCTTAGTGTTGTAGGAAAAGCCTTTGCTCACATTTTGCTAAACAGGCTTAGTGCCTGGATAGAGGGACAGCTTATCGAACCGCAGTGCGAGTTTAGGCCCAACAGGGGCACAGATGATGCTCTTTTCGTACTTAGGAGGCTTTTGGATAGTGCCTGGGAGGAAAATGTACCTGTCTTCCTAGGGTTTGTGGACCTTACTAAAGCCTATGACCCGGTAGATAGGGACACAGCGTGGAAGGTGTAAGATCTGAGAGGTGCTGATTCCAAGCTTGTTCACTTACTGAGGGAGCTGCAGCTTGACACGACGTGTGTGGTCCGTGCCTTTGGGGACGTTTCCCCCCCCTTTCAGATATGCACCGGTTTAAAGCAGGGCTGTATTTTAACTCCTTCCCTTTTCAATTTAGTGGTAGACACGGTGGCAAGGCAAGTGCTGGAGGTTGTGCAGACCCTTGGCATTTCCATTGCTTACAAGGTAGATGGCCAGTTGTATAGGGCCTTGTCTCGTAACGTTAAGGGTAACCTGCAGCTTATCATTTTTCTGATAATGTACGCGGATGACATCACTCTGGTCTGTGAATCTCAGTTGGAGGGGTCAACAGCACTTTTTAGCGTGTTTGTGATTTTCCAGAAGTGGGGATTATTAGTTAGCGTCCCTAAGACCAAGATTCTAGTTGTAGCAAAAACTGA